>JAQGBJ010000315.1:0-46749 GCA_034698345.1 Sphaeridia pumilis | reverse complement strand
CTTCAGGACTTATGCAGGCACTTCATAATGCAAGTCACGAAAACTTTTTTGTGACGGACGGACGGACAGACGGACAGACGGACAGACGGACAGACGGACAGACGGACAGACGGACAGACGGACAGACGGACAGACGGACAAGTCTGGTAAACCTATAAGGTAGCTAAAGCTACCTAATAAGATTTGTTGGTGTAATCTTATGCGGTTTCAGACTTTTGCATGGAGAATTCTAGCTGAGCGTGTATGTTGCATGCAATTTATGCAGTAGTTTTGCGTTTTGAATTTCGATTTCGACAACAGCTAATTTCAATCTCGCTATTATGTGGATAATTGTCTCATGATTTTTTTGCTTACAGACATTGAAATTCTATTGTGTAAAAGATCCGAGTAGTGACAGTGGGGCGTATTGCAGAATTTTTCACTAATACTTGAGCCAGCTATTTGGTCCCCCCCCAGCTCCAGCCCCAGAATTTAAGGTTCTGCTCTCAACGTCTCAGCATATGTAGCAAATTGATGGAGCTTTTTAACTCCAAGTCATGGCAACTGTTTGTATAGGACGATACTGGAAAACAACTATTGAATCGAGTTACTCTCAGTCAGTTATATGCTCCAGTTATATGGTCCAATATAGTATTATAGCCTTCTTTATGCCAGTGCTTCTTGAGCTCCAAAACTCTATAATCGGGGGCTTGATTTTGTCATGTTGCTCCCATAATTCGCCCACTATGCAACGTGATTTCTGATTTTTCTGACCTGCATCTTGAGCTTTGAGCTCCGTATAAAAGAAACTTGATCGATTAATTTTAGCTTTTTCTATCGTTTCAGGTCAGATTGCGTTTCTTACTACCTCCAGAAGATCGTGAGTATACCATGGACCAGCAGCAAAATAGTAAGTTATACATTTTTTGAGAGTTTTGATTTCCCAAGTTACATGTGCTTGAATATACTGATTGTAACAACGGCATTCTTTGTTTTTAGAATGTCCTGAGTGCGATCATACCTTCAACTCGACCGAATTCAGAGCAATTACGGAGGTATGCCGCCATTGTAAGTGCAAGACATGCTTATCGACAACTCTTGACCGATGTCGCCAGTGTCTTCCTCCTCCTTCACCACTATCCTACGATGGAAATACTTCTAAAATAAGGTAAATGCAGTACTCATTTGTTTTAAGCTTTTATTTACTCGTGTCCTCTTTTTGCTACTTTGTGTTGATTTGAGCTATGAATTCAGTTGTGACAACGTTCGTTTTCTTCTGTTTTTACAGTCCCCCGGGGAATGACCACCAGGACGCTTAATTCCGCATCCACTGACCACACCGGGATAAAGTGCAGCTCTGTCCAGATACGACTTCTAATGTCCGAAAATCCGCTGAAATGAATTGTGTCGACAGTTGTTGTACGGTACCAAGCTTGTTAATTTTTGCGTTTTGGTTCATGTGTGTATGTCAGAAGTAACAAAGCCGGAGATGAAATAAACTGTTGAGTTTAAAAATCCTCATTTTGATTTATTCTGTTTCGGTTTCTTTTGAGATAGTCGCATTTCGTTCCACCAATGTTTAGAAAAATTCAGAATCATAGTTGATGCAGTACCAAAAACGGCAGAATATATACTTCACAAGCAGTCACTAGAGCAAATATTCATTATTATAATATACATCTTGAGTCAGTTTATTAGAAGAATTCATAGCACACAGTTCTATAGCCACTACTATTTATTGCAGCTCTTCACCTTTAAAAATAATAATAAGTAGAACGCAATTCAAAAGTCTGAGCTGACCGATTGATTGACCTCCAGCAGGATTTGCAGGACTTGTATTACATTAATTGTAGTTACCACGACAAGAGGCTCAATTATCATGAATTGTCCAATAGCCAAAAAGGCAAAAATAATTTCCATCTCCTTCTCATCTAACAGCATAACAGCATTACAATGGCCGCTTCAGATATCTCGAATTTTAGCAATAGGCGCGGAGCGCCTATTGCCTGTAAATTATGCAAGGATTTATTAGACTTTCACCTTGAAGACAGGATTGGCTAAAGCTGTGATATGGCGTGCCACCGGAATCCATTTAAGCGGATGGAAAGAAACTCGTTATGACTCTCACATGCACACATCCAATGTCTCTTGCCTTCTTCGTCCTTGTCGTCTTCGTTCAAAGCTGTGTAAGGGACAAAGGAAGACTGATTTTCTTTTATTGTCTCAAAGACGCTTTCCAAGCCTCCCGCTCCTGGCTTTACCATATAGAAATAAGCTTAAGCTTATATGGACGCCACCAAGCTGAGCGACGGAAACCATCATCAAGATCCACTGGCGAATTTGGACGAACCAAAGCCCACTACCCGCCCATATTCTTGGGCGAAAGGAGCTTTTGCTTTCACTCTCCTCGCCAACTTCTCTCCTTCTTCTCCGTCTTCTCCTTCTCTTTCATGTTCCCAACCGGGTACAAGTTGGACTAATTTTCATTACGCCCAGTCAGCCCACTACTACACATCCAAACAAATAACACGCGGCCCAGGCTTAAACCATATCCACGCAGACCAGCAAGGACGAGATGAAGCCAAGAGCATAAGCAACCAAACTTTCCGTCAAGTGCAAAACCATAGGGATTTAGCCTTCCGTCCGAATTCTCTTCTTCAAGCTTACAGCAAAACCATGCAAGGGAGCTACTTTGCGAAATCTCGCTTTGGAGGCCGCCGCCAAAAGTATGGATTGATCCCGCATAGATTTCCTTACAGCAAACAACAACCAATCCAATTCAGCCACCCTTTGATATAAATCTTGTTGTATCCAAAAATCGGTTGCCTTTTCTTCCCCTCTTCAACTAGTCAGAGCAAGTTTGTATTATACACGTGCGTTGATAGCTGCAACAAGAACAAACCCACGACATTTATCCAAGAAAAGAACCAATTTTGCGGATGACTCTAATACCTAAAGTTGATAAATCCCCGCCGACGTTTTTGGCGCCAGCAGTCACAACAATAACAACAAGTTTCTTACTTTTGACCAGCGACAAACTCCATTCTCTCACTCCATCAAATATTCAATAAGGGCACACACACAAACTTTCCAAAGCAGTAACAACAACAACAATAACAAAAACATTATGCAACATCTTCTTCTTCTTCCTTCTTGACCTTGCTTTCTCCATAGTAGGAGCAAAGTGAGCCGTAATTGAATTGCTTTGTTATATACACATTTCTTCAATCTTTCCAACTCTGTCAGCAAAGCAAGAAGGCTATGGATGCCTGTAGCCCAACTCTTGCAAAAACCGATCCAGGAACCCAAAAGAAATTGAATCGTTCCCTCCTTCCTTCCTTTCGCAATAATCTTTAATCATTGAGTAACAGTCAATATTCTTATAACAACAGGAGCGTATATAGTACCTTTTCGTTATGTTTCCACAGACTATAGTAGTAATAGTACATTATAGTTATTATAGCTAATATATATGGCTTCAGGCTTGTGCAACTTTTGGAACACAAAGGCCCATTTGGCTTTTGAACATTGCGAACATAAACACTCGCCCCCACAAACTGTACTAAAGAATATGGAGAATCTCAAGAATGTCCATTGAAAATACTTTCTCTGTGGCAACTCCATTAGCTCGCAGAACAAAATTACAACTGTTGAAGGAAAGCAGTAATCAAACCGTCTGATTGGAGGTGGTGACGTATATACTACAAAAATTATACAGCTGTTGTGATTGTTTCAAAATATACACAAAATTTCCCAGCTCTCTTGCAATTTCATCACTTTGCCACCCATCCATACTTTATGTGTGTATTTTGTCAAATTTGGCTTACACAAAACTTGTGTCCCCGCCTCTTCCTCATATCTCAACCACGTGTCGTCGTTAGTTGTCGAAAACGTAGCAATTTTCTTCTTTATTCTAGCGTGTAATGGGCCTTTCTTGCTTTCTCTCTCTCTGCTCCTTGTATGTATGTCTCTTGGGTAAAATTATTATATTGACGACGGCGGAGCCGTCGTACACAAAAGTGGCGGTGGCAGTAGCTACCAAAGATAAGAGCTCTTGCACAGAGAAAGCGAACCTCAAATTATTGATTACTCTTACCAAATCTAGTCAAGTATCCCACGGACCAAACCAAAAAGGAACCAATCTCCCAGCACATACATACAAACCACGTCTCCTACTGATAGAGTCATGTTTCTGGCAGAAATTCAATAAAAACCTTTATACGAACCAACAAAAGTACGCCTCCGGTCCTACTACAACTTCCACTACTGACTCAGAGCCTTGGAACATGCCAATAAAAGTCGTTTCAATTCAACCTTGTAAACGGTTCAGAGCTTTGAAGAGGAGGAGCCTTCGAGCAAACCATATATATACATTTCAAACTCTTGTTGAAGACCTAATTTTCGAAAATCAGTACACAGTCACAATTATTAGCACATTTACTTATACAATTAAATACAATCTCTTGAATTTTGGCAACAAGTTCAATTTTGTATATTCTTGGACATAAAATTTCACGGATTCTTAAAAATTATATTCAGCGGCGACGGCAGCGCAATAACAGTTCCTGCGCTCCGGCTTGGACCATTAGCCAAAACGTTCCTTCTTGAAGTCCAATAGGTTACATAGTTACATAGCACAGTAAATATAAATACTAATGGTAATCGTCGTCGCTTAAATGGAATTTCATACGAATTAGCGGAAATTAGGCCTATTATCAACTATATTCGATATTATTATTATTTGCCCAGATTTATCCAGCGGTCGATCGAGTATTCGAGGGCGGCAAGCCATCGTTTCCGTTCGTTCTCGGTATCCGTAGACAAGTAATAAGTTCGCATCGTTGGCAGTGGAGGGATCAGTTCGAACGCATACTTTCGCCCGCCTAACGTAGAAACTGTTTGAACACGGTAGCCATGCAAGTGGGCTGCTCCCAAGGCTGTTGTCACCTGTGGATACAAATTATATCAAGGCCATTAAAAAATACCTCCAGCAGATCCTCAATAAAAACTAAAAAATTATTTCAACATGGCGCACGCTTTTGCCATTCTCGGCGCTTATATTCAGCAGGTGCAAATAATAAAAACATGGCCCGACGACTGAATGATCAATATATAATAATAATCAATGGGAGCAAAGTGAAAGACAATTTGTCTTCTTCCACGTACACAATATAAATTTCTCGTACAAAAAAACTTTTGGCGAAAGCCTAATTCAAGCGGATAGTCTTTGATCGTATAGTGAATATGAAATTCACAAGTGTGAAACGCTCAACAAAGCTTCAGCTTTCTTCAATAAAGCTTTGGCATCAAGAAAAGAAAGAATAGAAACATTTCGCTCATCCTCTTATGAATCCTTAACAATAACAGACGTTTCAAGGAGAAGGCTCAATCAATCAGCTCAAGGTGTGTAAATATATATATAGTCGGTTCAGTGCAGCAAACTGCAAACATACAAGTTTGCGAGCGACGACGTTTATATTCGAACAAAAGCATTGGGCAAAATAAAAAAAGTAAAGATATTAGAACAAATGGAGAAAAACTTGTCGGCTACAATACGACTCGGATAGGCAAAATTATTAAAAGCTACCGACGGCTCGTGTCTGTATTTTTCTAGCTCGTGTATTATAAAACTTGCCACGAACATTCAATGTCTGTATGAAACTTTGACAGCTACAATTCGCTACACTTGAAATGTATTTTTGCATTAACACGCCAAGTTGTCTCCACAGGGAACCAGGACTGCAGACGTCAGGTGTACAAAAAGTAACGATTCAAAAAGAAATTTCTCCAGAGAATATTCTCGAGAAACTAGTTTGTATATATTTATCCCTGGGAGTAAGTACACGCAGCGCCATCTTCCCACTGAGGCTGTAAGCTTCCTGGAGCTTTCTCCATGCCCTTGCAGAATAGAACGTTATTAAAGAAAGTGGCGCGGGCTCTACCGTAAAATCTTCCTGTTCAAAAAAAAAATCTTCAAGACCAAATCCGCTTATAGGAAATAGCAAAAGTCCCATACAAACTTGTTAATTTAAAAATTATTTTACACCTCTCTTGATATGGATACTGTTTTTAACCTACGTAAGCCAAACTTTCTTGAAAAATATCCAAATGTACTCGCGAACACTAAACTCACAAGCTTAATACAAAGCCCTGGAAATTCTGTAGCTGTTGCAAAATCCATATGAAAAGGGCGTGTACCATAATAACCCAATGAGTTTGAACGAGTAATTATACTACGCCCCAACTATTTCATAAAGGTGAATCTGTTATCATCCAAAATGAGCGTGTTCAAAGGTAATGGGATTCACAAGCCTTTCACATGCACCACCGTTTTTCTTTGAGAACCAAAAACCTGTTCCATGATGATGAAACAACCACACTTTTTTCAACCAACCTTGGCTAACGGCAAGTGAACAAAAAAAGTCCAAGGAAAGCTCAAATATATAAAGAAGAATGATGATGATCCCACAAAAAACTTTTCGCTTTGGCAACTTTTCACAATGCATCAGAAACCATTGTGGCCATGTTACAAAAATTTTCCAAAAAAATCGCACATACTGCATACACAGCATCTGTTTAAAACCAATTTTTTGCACAGGTGTATACAGCTACTCAACGTACCTCTTCGGCGGAGAAAAAGTAGAGACAGGCATCCTTGAGCACACAATAGCGCCTTGTCCAAGTTTTGAGACGTCGGCCTAATTTTCCTAGGAAGCCTGAACAGTCTGGATTCAGTATTGCTTCCGGTGGTCCCATCACATGGCGTCCACTCAGAGCGATCCATTTATCATCCTGTTGAAAAATAGTCGGTCAATTTCACATGTCAATAATTTCAATTTTTCCCGTCGCCCTGTCAAAGACGAGTCAGACGACTGTACAACGCTTTAACAGAATCAACGTCCATCGCTTGTGGGAATTGGTACTAAGAAGCAACTTTTACAAAAGTAGCTCAAGCGACAGTCCCAATTGTCAACCTTCTCCGAACACTCCGAAGTAAACTCCAAAGTGTACTCGCTGAAGGACAAAATTTTACATGACGTACTCGCTTGTTCCAGGGCTCCAACTTTGGATAGATTGGCGGTTATGTGTTCGGATACCAAATATCCGACCGAATCCCGTTATATCAAAAGATATATAAAAGATAAAATGTGATATATGGATGGATAGTTTTTGGATAAAAAGTTGGCGACGTTCATAAGTCTCAAGGTTGCCGGAGCCAAAAGTTACAACAATGGAGCTTGTAAAAGCAAGAGTAAATCAAAAATTTGAGGTGAAAAGAAGAGCTGGCGGGATGACATGTGACGGGAAAACAGAATGACAAATGAGACAGATTACCATACTATTGATTTAGTGAAGACTAAAAAGACTATGGAGAAAATAGTTACTTCAGCAGGCTATACTTTGGTTTTGGTGGGCCAAGTGGACTTGTAAAAAGACTAGTCAATTTTGCTACTCTCTTATTTGGACAAAGACAAACGGAACGTCTACAAAGCGGAAGCCGACAGTGAGTGAATAGTTGCTGAGTCGTTGGAATCTGTGAATCTTGTAGGCTTTGAAGTGGCTGTAAGTGGACCGAGGCTCGTACCTGAGAACTTTGCTGAATAGCCGTGTCAATCACATTCATCCATTCTTGAGTAAGCTCCTGGGTTGAAGTGGCCAAGTAAAGCGTAGGCCCATTAAGTCTCTGGATTTGGAACACGTAATCTGGGGCTCCGACGTTGGTGGACGTCGAGTCCGGCGGCAGTATTACTTTGGCTGAGAAAGTGTGCCCTTTGTTCAGTACGCGGAGCTGGCAATTGGTCAAGTTTACCGCGCCGAGGGGAATTGTAGAAGTTTCGCTCTTGTAGTAATGGAGGCAAAAGTCGGTCTTCAGAGTAAACCACCTTGGGAAAGTAAGTTTTTCGTTGATTAATAGCCCCCTACTTTTTTAACATTTAACTCATTCCGACAGGAACCTCCACAAATTTCTATATAGGTACCTACCTTTGAACCCATGTATCTTCATTAGTCAACTTGAACATGAAGCCCGAAAAGACAATATCCGCTTTCTGGTCAGTACTCAGGATATTGGCAGTCCTCGCGAGCTCAAGTTCCAGCAAGTCCGTCTTGGCTGCTATTCGAACAACATCCGAATGCGAAGAGTCCAAAACTGTTATCCCATTAATAGTCATGATGACGTCTCCAACTTCGAGGCCCGAGTCTTCTGCTGGCGAAGCGACTTCAACGGCGGAAACTACTACTGGGCGGGAGCCATGGATTCGGAAGCCGAATTCGCCTCCGAGACGGGTTAATGTGACTCGTTTGTTGATTTCTGTAGAGGAATATTTTTAAATCACAAGAGACATTCATAGTTTTGTATATGCTTAAAATTTTTGGCTCACCCAAAGTGTTATTTGAAAGACGTTTGTACGTTTCCCCAGAAGCCTTTCGATGTACCATCCGATGGGTCAAGGCAGTAAACCGTTTCCGAAACTCTTTTTCGCTCACTGTGCTCTCGCCGGACGAAGTTCGACTAATGGGTTCGTGTTTCTGCCAGACTTGGATCTCTTCATTCTCTCCAATGTAAACCCACTGTCCCAGTGTGTACGGCTCCATATAAATACCTGCTTCAAAACCCAATTTTACTAGCAAATTCAGTTGAATCCCCAACCATGCCTCTAGCTCTACACCAGTGGTCAAATGTACCAGAATCGTCATCGTCAATTGTGCTCAGGTCATGAAGGCTTGCATGGAGGCTGATGGAGCTTTGAGTCGCTGCATCGGCATGGGCTTGATCCTTAAACGGGCGTTCTTCGGACTTGCATCGGTTGTGTTTACTACGTCTTCTCCGCTGCTCCGCAGCTTCTTCGTAGTCGCTCAGCTGTTGAAGTTCTTGTCGATGAGTCCGGCGTCCTGGATGAGAGTAAGGCTCACTTCGAGGGTCTTCGTCATCCCCAATCAGGGGTCCTCGAGCAAGATCGTCGACCATAATTTCCTCTTCTTCGTCCTCATCCCCACGTAAACTGGTACTGATTGCTCCCAGTCGTTTGACGCTGTTCAGGTCTCCGACAGACTCGTTGGTTGGCGTTTCAGGCGAGTCTCCCCAGCCCTCAGGTGGTTTCACCACGAAATCCATGTCTTCAAAATTTTGAGAAGAAGAAAAGACGGAATTATCTAACAGGGAATTATCATCTTCGATATCTAAATTGTTTTGGAAGGTACGGGCCAGCCAGGGCTCTGAAGCAGTTGTAGAATAGTAGTAGTAGTAGCGGTAGCAATCAAGCAAATGGATGCAGGGAAAATTTGAAAAATTTGAAAAATACAGTTAGTTTGGTTAGTTGCAAGGTTTAAAAATCAGCATTCTCATAAGAACTTCGAAGAGGCGCACCTTCAAGAAATCCCGCAGGTCCAATACGTCCACTTCCACGCCCGGCCCTCGCAGGAGACGCCACCCCATCGAACCCTGCAGTAACATCAATTACAGCAGGGTCAGGTCGCATGCCTTTGAGATCCAATTTAAACTTGGATTTGTTATTAAAGTCGAACACACTATACGAGCCTGAAGACGAAGACTCGGTCGGACTGGTCGTCTTTCGACTCGATTCCGTCTCCCGAGAACATCCACTGTCCATGGATCCGCCCGACAACTGCGTTATTCGCTTGTTCACGTTCGAAATCATGGGTCTCCTCAAAAACTCGCCTCGGCGAAGAGGCCGCTGAACACCATCGGTGGTGGCTCCATTGTTCGTTGTTGATTGTTGCTGAGGCACTGGCGTAGTTCCACTCGCCGTTGGTGAGCGCAGGAGGTCTGCAATTTCAAACACGAATTAGTCTTCAACAATCAAAATTTGGTCATCAAATAACCTGTATTAGAAGAGTACCAAAGATATTTTCGTGGAAGTCTTCTTCGTTAAAAATCTCAATCACATCTGACGAAAATCGCACCGGCTTATCCGAACCTCGGAACTTGCCAATCACTGGTTCAGTCACCGGGCTCAGCGTTTCAGGCTCCACATCCTCTTCTTCGTCTTCAACATCGTCGTCGTCAACAAAGCTCGAAGTTACAGTCGTATTCGTCGTCGTTTTCGTTACTACTTTTTTCCTCTCCAGCAAAATTTCACCATCCGACATGGTCTTCTGAAGTGGCCCTCGGCTCAGCGACTCTCGTCGATAATCGTTCATCATCATTTCTTGTTTCTGCTGCTCGTTCAGGTTCAGACTTTGACTAATGTACTTATCAAAAAGGCCGCCGTTTGTTTGTGCCCCTTGGGACACCATTCTGACCTGCGGGTCAAAAACAAAAATATCAGTAATTATATATTCCAATATATGAACAAAAACTACAGTTTTCAAGCCAAATTTCAAAAGCTCTTCAATAACTCACCCGATACGACGTCCGAGGGCTGAGTGACAAATATGGTGGCGGTCCGGAAGCGCGAACGATGAAGGAATCAGTTTGAGTCGCTTGACATTTGGTCGTTCGTTTCTTCTCCGAAGGCGTCGGAGTTGGGGCCGCTGGCTGCGGCAGGTATTGCGGTTGTTGTTGAGCTAAAGAACAAAAATAGCAAAGTTAAAAATCTTTCCAATTCATACTCTCCTTTCTAGCCCTATCGAACAGCTATCAGTATCGTATTAGCTCCATCGTTTCAAGCTTCACTGGCCATTTTGAAACAACACGTTTTATTACACCACCAACAACAACATTCTGTACAAGATCCCGCAAATCCGCAAAGCATTAAAAGCCCAACACCCTGTCAATCATAAGCCGTTAAATCCTCGAGTATTGCATCCCCAAAAATGGCAACTCCCGCCCGCCCTAGAAATTGGAGCCAAAGCCTGCGATACTCGTTTGAATTATTGCATTTTCAATACAGCCTATATAGCTTTTCTATTGTCGTCCTTCTACTGTACTACTACTACTACAGATTCCTTCTAAAAAGACTCAGTCAACCGAACCACAAGCTTACAGCCAGCTTGAGCCAACAGCATAACGATATTACGCGACCATAACCCCAGTTTGTTCAAAGAAGAAGAAGAATGAACGAGATATCGATTTCCACCATCGCTATGGCTCTTGGAGCCTTCAAAGCCTTCCCTTTTACTGACTCCGACCGAGATTCCAATACCCTGAAATTTCCAACTGTTCCAAAATTTATACCCCGTTCGACACTTGTACAAGGACATTCTTTTACCCGAAAATCTCGTCTTTTAAGGATTACGTCGAATTGCGCTTATATTACACATCTTCTCCTACTCTCCCCCAATTCCACATAATATTATCCAATATACAACTCGATCAAAAATACATGGTCCAAGCTTTATTCTATTCCGTATACACATTCGAAGAAAAAGTCGCCCGGAAATGGAACATGTGCTCCTACAAAAACTTGTCCTCCTGCTAGTCAAGTATCGCTGAATATGTATCGAGAATCGACCTCATTGCTGCATTCATTCCGTATTCCATGTATGTAAAAAGAAGTATTTTTTTGGTATTCTACGGCAATGAGCTACATAACATAATGTGGAATGGTAAAAGTTGGGCCCTTTTCGCAACCCATTGAACAACGTACCAGGAGTAGGAGTCGTCAAATCCGGTGTCTTCCGGCCATCGAGTAATCTTTCCTGACTTGAGCTTGTGCGATTTGCTAGGGCCACTTCCCAACGAGCTTTCCGGATTTTATGTTCGTCGAATGAGTTGGAAGTAGCTGATCGGGCGAGACTGGAACAGTCAAAGGAAACGTGTTTCCGAGTAGACTCGATTTGGGAAACGGGAGCGGACGGGTAACGCGTTGCCAGCTTCCGCGTCCAGTCTTGGGCACTTCCACGCTCCACATACGCCTCCATCTGTGTCCACAATCATAAATCCAAAGAATTATTAGTTATATGCCAACCGTCAAACATCAATTCACACAGCGCTGCCATGGTTCACACCCATATTTTCACTTCCGAACACACGGCTTTCGATTAATTTTACTTATGTTTCATCAGCCCCACTTTGTCTTCGTTTCTCTATATATACCGTAATTCTCTATTCTTTGATCAAAATTCGGAACCTCTGGGAAATACTAAGGTTGTGTGCATATTCAGCAAAATATACATTGGAATCATAATCAAAATTCAATTAGCCATTGCAGCCTCCTGTTTCTTATGGGAGCTTAAAACACACATGTTCTCTTCTTATTCCATATTTGGCATCATCAAACAGAGCTCGCCGACAGGATTAACCTACCGATTACCGACACGGATATGCAAGCTCCAGGGGCCAATTAAGCCCGAAAATCCATTAACTTCTTTGTGTATAAATTGTGTACATATTCAGCCTGCTGGCGAGAAAAAGCTGGCACTTCAGAAAGCTTCAACTCTTCGGAACCGAACTCGGAGTATATAAAGAAAGTGTACCATGAGAAATTTTGAAGACTCAAATTTTTAAATAAAAACTACGAACCTGTTCATTCCAAGTATATCGTTTTGCTTCATTGTACAGATTTTCGCGACTTACTGCGGCGCTCGTGGGTCGACTTCGACCGTCGAAACCGCCTTCGTCTCCACTGCTCGTCGTGTCCATGTAGTGTTCCTGCAATTGAGAGAATTCAAAAACTTTGTAATTTAACAACACTTTTAAAATTCCTGAACCTTCAAACAGACTCTCTGGAAGCCGAAACAAAAAACTGCCAACCTTCGCCATATCTCCTCAAAGCCTTCAAGATGTATTGCCATAATTGAAAAAATTCGCAACCTCCTCTTCCCTCCCCCTGAAAATTGCATGTCAGTCCAACTGATAGACAACCTACTTTTGCCAGGTCCAAAGATACCTTTTACTGACAGGTCAGCTTCCATGTTCCTTTATGATATGAGAAGTATCGTATAACTATCTCGACCTCCCCTCGGGGGCTTGCACAACTTTTTCCGCACATTTCTCTCCAATAGCCATAAAGTATATTCCGGCTTGCCGCTGCACGAACATGTAATAAATACCCGGAAAAAGCGTCCTCCTTTTCCCCACTACCAGCAGGTCGAATTGACCTGCAGTTTTTTACGACAACCTACAAACTGGTCGCAAAAGAGCCAACAACATCTCCTCCTCGTTTACACTACATCACAAAGGCACAAACTGTCCCTCAGGCATCCTATCGCAAAGTTACCAAAACAAGGTTACTTTTAGAGAAAACACACTGATCAAATGGGCTCAAGAAAAAAAGAAGAAGAAGGAGAGAGAAAAAGTTTGCAAAAAAGAGACACATGATATCCACAAGTATATACCAAACCTTAGGTCTTCAAAAAATATTTTATAGCCCACACAAAAACCAAACTAAACTACGAATTGTTACCACAAGTCTTTGCTTCTATACCGTATAAGCAATTCCCTTGCTTACATTTGATATCCGTCTAAAACTTGAGCCCCAGCAATTTCTTCCGTCGTCATACATTTTTATTCTAGTTTTTCAAGTATGCAAACTCTTATAGAAAATAAAAGCCTTTTTTGCATTGAAATTTCATACCAGCAAGTATACTTATGATGATACTGCCGAACCCAACAATATGAAATGGAAAGCAAACACATGTAACTGAATAGGATTCTTACGAACTTCGGAGTTCAAATTCAGCCTTTTTCTCCATGGTTCCAGTCAGTAGTACAGTACAAGCTTCTGCAGGGAAACAAGCAACTTCTTTGGCCAACTTTCAAAGACTTTCCGCGAGTTCTTCTCCCTCTTTCCATTTCAATAGCTTCCAGTAGTGCCAGATAGCCATCTTGACAACTGACAAATCTCCATGGCAACCAACTACATCTCTCGACATTTCACCATAATAATACATCATCGACCAGCAGGATCCTTCTGCCGTCTTAATCATTTCCATCTCGTCCGAAAGTCATTATCAGCAAAAGAAGACGTAATGTTCCTTATGGTTCTTCCAAGTATTTGTTGTAAAAGCTTGACAGCTCATGACAGCCAACACATCCCTTACACCAAGTCTCCTCTGTCTACATCATAACCTCGCCTCGTGCTGGGCAATTCTTCAACCATAGTTTCACTTCTGGCTTATACAAGTACATCTTGTGTAATTTACTATTCTTGAATCTTTGTAAAAGTTCTTGCAACAATCTCATACACAATGTAGCAGAAACAAGACTTCTGTCCACCTCAAACTTCCAAAACCGCTCACACCTGAAGCCATCTGCACTTTATATAGTTTCCAGTCTTCCAGTGTAAAAACAAAGGTTTCGTCACTTGGTCACAAACCCCTCCAGTAGCAACTAAATTAGACAGAAATGACACAAAACCTTGTTTTATGTAGGACCACTTGTATACATGTACGGACTTGAACTGCAAGTCAGCAGGAGCCATTTCGAAGAACCCTACTTCACCGTAGCTACTTTTACTGACAACAACAAGAGAAAGTATCCAAAAAAGAACAAGACAAAATCTCTTCTCTCCAGGAACCACAAGAGGCGGAAATCCACAGCAGGAGGTTCATCTTCTATAAGGCTGAACAAGGACTCCAACTTTTTCTACAAAAGTATCTCATCCACTTCCAGCCGACTTCAATAGTAATATTGCACCGTGGGAAAATGGAGAAAAGAGCAAGTCTCCATTCGAGGCTTATGGAAAGAAAGAGACTTCCAAAGTCTGTGGTAGTCCAGCAGCCCGGCATTGATAGCTTGCTCGGCAAAACTAATGTTTTTCGATGCTCATTTGAGATACCAGAAGTGTTACGAAATATAAGCGACTTACTTGCGAAGTGGACCACCGAGGATTAGGCGGATGACCACCGCCATGTTGTCGAAGGTGTGCCGCGTGGTGGTGGTGATGGTGGTGATGATGATGGTGATGTGGATGCTGACCTGGGGCCAGCGGCTGCTGGTCGCCTCTTCGATGTAGGTTTTCGTCGCTCGGATGTCTTCCGTAGCATGAAGTGAACAAGTTGTCTCGTTTTCGGCATGGAGATTCCTGCAAGAAGGGGAAAAGAAACTTGAATCGTAAAATCAAAATTCATTATACCGCCAAATGGTTGGGACAAAAACTCTTGTACTTCATGGTTCAGCCTCCAAAAGGCCATTCCGCCCAGCTATACTGGTATTCTGTATGCCTCATAACTTTGTCATTGTTCTCCTCCTCACAGTACATTGTAAAGCCAGTGGACGACTAGTCCAGTCAGCTGTTAAGGGAGAAAAATAGGCGGAAACACTTATAAAATTATTACCGTCATAAATGACACGGTCCTATGAAATATACTCTTTTAGCCGCAACAACAACTGCTTTTGTATACACAAGCTATACACTGGTTCGAGAGCTCCAAGCTCTAGTTTTGAACAGAGAAAGCAAAAACACTGTCTCTTGAAATAGTATAGCGCTTACTTTCACCTTGCAGCCACATCGCCATAGCACTACTGCTAATATCAAAGAAGCTGAATCATGAATAGACAAATAGCCAAACTATATATGTATACTGGGCCAGGGAAAACTTTCCTTTCCGCGAAACCTGACTGACATCAAAGGCCTTTGACGATGCGGTGAGTGAGTAAATCTTGTTTTGAGTTCATTTAACAACGGAATACCATAAAAGCAACGCTAACGGGTCGGAAGAATCGAATCCCAAAAAGCTCTCACTCGTCGTAAAGTAAAGAGACACATTTTTAGAGTTTTCTCTTGGTTTTAATGCTTATAGCAAATTATTCAGCCAGCCAGCTAAGTATTTATATAGTCTTTGAAGTTATACGCAGTCCTAAAAATTCTCATTTCCTCACACTTTAAAAGAAGACCATTAACACATATCCCACAAGCTATAATTTTACACTCCAATCCAGCACCAAGAATTCATCCAGAATCCAGACAAAACTGCTCTTCTAGATTCTTGGCGGAAAAAATTCAAGCCAAAACGCTTCACAATTAGTAAATTTCCACTCTTGTCTAAACCCTTGAGAGGAGAAAGCCATATTGCTCTTTATGTAACTGGAAACATAGTTTAGAAGTAGAGAAATCTTCTAGTTTTTGGCTCGTGAAACTGTATATATATACACGTGGAGCCATAGACGAATTAGATCTGTTCAAGAAGATTTCGATTGCCTTAGGCTTGTATCCAGTACAGTCGAGCTCGACTGACTTCTTTTTAACAGTCGAGAAAGTTGTTATATACAGTTTCGCCAAGTTTGCTACCAAATACCCTTTTCCCAAAAGCCTTCAGGGAATGCAATGAGCTCCAAGTAAATTCTCATCCTTCACGATTACATGATTTTCAATTACCGCCAAAACTCACCAGCTGTTTACTATACAAACTTGGCCTGAATATTCCGAGCCAAAATTTTATTCTCTCAGTCAGTACTCACTACATACTGCCTCTTTGGCTTTCGCAGGCCCAAAAAGATTATACTGCAACCTTTGAAACTTTAACCGGAAAGTAATCACAACTTTGATCCCTGGAGAAGCCTCCAGCAGCCAGCCAGCATTGGCAATCGCCTATCCTTTCACAACCTTCTTCACCTTACATTCTACCAACACCATCAGCAAATTCCTACTACATTCCTTGACAATTTAGAATTCCACAGTCCCCTTATCCCATCAAAACTAAATATTTTCTCCAGCCCGAGAACTAGAACAAAAAGGTGACTCAAAACAAACATTGCTTTTAACCTACATTTCAGCTTCCTAAAATCCGCATGCATGGTGAAATGAAATAACCGGGACACTTGTATAATAGCCTCATAGCTCTTTCTTTGAATTCGTTTCGTTTCCATTTACCTCAAAGTTATTACCTCTGACGCAAAATCTCCCACAAACGGCTCACAGAACCACCAAAGTCTCATTCGTTCGTAACATACCAAACAGAATTTGCCCCTCTTCTAATTTCAATCCTTTTACCTTTCTCTCTATCTCTTGTTAGCTTCACTTCCGGAGTTGGATTTTGTTTTTGCTTTCAATATAATAATACAGTATGTAGCGCTTCTCTTATTTTGTTTGTCTTTCAGTCACTGTGTCAGTTGAAAGAAGCAGGAAAAGTTTTATCTTTTATTCTCCCTCATTCCTGTATATTACTGCTACCTTCGTTATGCTCCAACTTGAATTATTCAGCAAGGGAAAACATAACATTTCATTTATATATTGGATGGACGGAACTACACGAAACCAAGGCTTTCTCCTCTCTGCATAAAGCAACACGTCATATCTCTTCAATTTTGCCTCGTCCCAGGTAGAAACAAAAGTGAATCTTTGTCTACGTGGTGTCGAGTGATACACAAAACTGCTGGCTGGGTCTGAGTCTGACTTGGTTCGCAGTTGGAATCAAATGGACAATGAAACGCAGCCCACGCCCAACTCATAAATCAGAACGGCGTAAAAGCTCCGTGTATAAATTCCCCAATTCCCTCAAATAATGGAACTTGCTGAAACAACGTGTGTATACGTACTTCGTACGACTGCAAAGCAAGATCCAGGAGCACCACCGCCGAAATATCTCAAAATTTCGTTACATCTGATCCTGCTACCTCTTCTAGAGTCCAGCTGTAGTGGAGCTGCTCTTGCTTTCTCCAGTATCAAATTATACGGCCTACCTGTCCTGAAAGCTGAAGCTTTAATTAGCCTTTCTCCTCGTAATTTCCCCCAACGAGGAGAGAAACCCCTTTTCACACCTACTAAATCCATATAAAGTAGACACCAAAACCTTGCTTGGCTGGCACTACTACAACCCACTCGAACATAATTATACCGCGAAAATGCTATATAGCCATTATACGTCCTTCTACGGAAAGCACTTGGCTTATGGATTTCCTCCATGTAATTTACCTGGTAAGAACTGAGACATCCAAACAAGAAGCCGGTGGACCTCGATTTGTTGTCGTTGTTAAGGCCGGCGAGAACCCGATCGTTGATGCAGTACTGTTCGAGGAAATCTTCCCGCGAAATCCGCCCAGTACTGACCCGCGTCGTCTGGTGCTGTCGAACTTGGCGAATCATTCTCACTTCGTCGTCGGACACGTAGCCGCCAATTATGTTTGAGTTTCCACCTCCTGACGATGAACTTGGACGAAGTATCGATGTCGTCGATGCGAAATCAGCTTGAGTTCCCACATGGGAATTTGTGTCAACAGCAACAACACCACCACTGCTTCCACTGGCCAACACGCCGCCGCCGACACCGACGTCTCCTGTGGGTACACAAAACAGACCAATTTAACCGCTGCTCCTGATCACAAAACACATGCTTAAATATACGGTCTTATCAATTAGCCCAAAAAAGAGTCGTCTGCCGCTGCTGTGACGTCGAGCGACTCCGAAACTCTGTAACGGAACCCTCGGTCGTAGTCTGTTTGCAATTCTTTTCAGGTTCCGGTTCGGAACTGTATATGTTCAAATAGAGGTTTCGGTAAGAACCGCAGAAATTACGGGCATATATACGAATGTATGTATGGACAAACTCATGCGAAAAAGTGTAAGGACTTTTTCAACATAATTGCACAAGTATGTTCCGAGTTGTTAACCGAAAAGTGTATGGTACATACCCGGGCAAAGATGCAGAAGAAGCATAATAAAACCTTTTTAAAAATAGCGCCCGACTAAAAAAGACACTATCGGACATGATCATCTAGACGATAGACAAGCGGCTCTAGCGCCGCAAGTATACACGAGCTCGTCAGACTCGTTTATTTCCACCAATCTTGTCCTACTAATGAATAGAAAAATACCAACAAGAACAATACTCATATGCTCAGATACAGAATTCGCAATTTTTGCAAACTGTTCAGCCTCTTACGCGTACAGTTACAAGTGCACGAGTTAAATTTTGAGATCATAAACTTATGCACACAAAAAACTCGTGGTTGATGGAAACTTTTTTGAACAAAGAAATAAAATAAAGCTCTTCTTTCTAGTACTTTCTTTTCATCAAAACTTTTCTCAATTCTTCAATACCTTTATCAGTACATATAAAATTATTGAATTGCTCCTCAATTTTCACCAAAAATCTATGTAACTTCCCCTACGTACTTTATTTCTGCCTTGATTGAACTCTTTGGGACAAAAACACTTTGATCAATTGCATCCACTCTCGCTACATAAGTTTCCATAGATTCGATACTTATCACTCTCTGAAAATACAGAATTACATCAATTTCCCAAATACATCTCGACAGTTATGGTTCAGCTTATATGCATCGAAAACTTTTGATCCCCCTTGCAAAACTAATGCCATTTTCGATGCATATACCTAAACCTTCTCGAGTGCGGCTTAAATATGCTCAAACAGCTGTTAAAACACAAATTCCAAATAAGGATTCGGCCCACAACTTGCCACCACTTTGCACTTGCTGGACCAATTTACTTTTCTGCTACTTGATCATCATCCATCATCAATACCTCCATATGACGCTTGTGAAATTGAAATTACATTTCAACGCTTATATTATACACCTCATTGCAAATATTGAGAGCCCAAGGAAGGAGCCATATTGCATTTACACATATTTCCCAACATGTCAGCGGAACCTTCAAAACCTTTTGGGCAAGATTTACAATATCAGAGAACGTCTACTGACTGAATCCCGCAGCTTGATCAAATTAGTCTTTGTAAATTCAAAGCCACGGCCACTAACCACACAGATTAGTCTTAAAACTTTCTCTCAGATGTACTTCCTTTGCCACAAAGAATATTCACAGAATACCTTCATTTCGCAGGCTGATATCGTTTCGCTAAAGAAACATTCTTCAATTCAAGCCAGGAGCTTAAATACATGCAAAGCTTTTTTGGACTTGCAAATTGTCCAAACAAGTTCCAGGAACTTCCAAAAACCCTTGTTTAACATTTCGCATCCGGTCAAAAGCAAAACTGTATACAATTTCTTCTAAGCCCTTCCATGATACAAGCAACTACAAAGTGTACAAAGGCGTATTGTAATAATGCAAGGTTCAGCCCACCAGCCAGATTCATTATCATTAACGAAAACTTCTTGATCTTGATGCTCCTGCAGCCGCCGCACACACTGCCGCTTGAGATTTCCTGGTACCATTTTATATGGGCTCTTTTGCCTTCGCTATAAAGCCGGAAGCAACAACTCTACCGCTACAGCATATGATGATGATGATGATGATTATATGTATTCTTGTCCGCCTAAATTTTACCCTTGAGACCTTCTTCTAGAGTCTAGAACCAGCTTCAGCACCAGCTCCAGATTCCTTCTATACATTAGCATTCAAACCCTAGAAAAACAGGCCTGAAACAACAAAACACTTTGGCTATATGATTGTAGCGGTGTTACAATAACAAATTCAAAATATAAACAACATTTTGCTCTTCTTCCAGATAAATATTCTGGTTTTGCAAATTTCACTTACAGCCAAAAAAAGTTACTTTTGCCAATTTAAGGAAAAAACTAACGTCTTCATCTACTTCAACCTTTGTTTTTTACTTACAAAGAATTTCAAATACTAAATCCATCTTTTTCAACTTCTGGTACACAAAACTAACAAACTTGCTTGCCGTCAAAAATTCTGACACTGACAAATTCACAAACATTCCCCCGCCTCTCTTCTCATAACGAAGAGTACAAAGTCTCTTGAAATCCCGCCTAATTTTTCAATTCTCAGGTGTGTTTACAAACGAGCCGGTGATGCAAATCCTGGGGTCTATTTCGGCATCCTTCTTCGTCTGTGGGCCCATTAGGAGAAAAAATGACATTGTCTAATACATACACTAGCGCCGCTAAACCAGTGTCTACAAAAGACTTTTCCATCTACTCCTTCCCAACGAAGAATCTTTCGAGTAACTCTCTAGCCTTTGGAATCATTTCCTCCCCAAGCCATTACGACGCTTTTGGCCATGCAACTCCCCAAGGAAAAGGCTTCTTCTAATAGCCTTTGCATGGCTGGAGCAATAAAGAACTGACTGACATGACGCTTCTAGGCTTCTATCCACCGCAGCTGCTGCTCCTTTCTCCAGTAAAACTGAATCTTCAAACATAGCTTTAAACATCCCACCAGCCAACAAAATTTCAAGTAACTTTACAATCAAGAAAAATTGTCAGCCAGCTGAGACAGAGGAATACAGAATAGGGCCGCTTTAAACAGCAAACTTGGACAAGATAAGCTGACAAGTGAAAACGTTATTAATTTACAGACTTTAAGAGACACAAAGTCGGGAAAGTTGGAATACAGTGGGCCGTTAAGAAGCATTGCGAAAATGCCGCATCCGGCTAATGAGGCAATCATGATGATCATCATGGCAGAATAAAAGTTGGCAAAGCGGGTGCCACCCGGCTAATTTGTCCCATCAAGTACTTGTTAAAAAGGTTCAACTTTCTCTGAACAAAACGGCCTTGTTCATATGTACTTTAACCCAAAGACGTGTTCAAAAGCGGCTCCTTTTGCTTAAATTATACATACTTATAAAAATTTGTATCTTTTAGTATATATGTCGGTCATGGACAAAAAAACTCGATTGCCAAAGAATCAAAGATCAGTCGCCATGGAAGAGAAGCTTTATATATACAAAGACTCGGCGAGAAACACACGACGACTTTGGAGGAATAAAGCTTATGTAAAAATAAAACTTTTTCAAAAGACCCCAGAGATCCAGAGAGAAAGGCAAAAGTAAAAAAAAGTTTTTAAAAAGAAATTTGCAACTTACCGCCGCCACCGCGACTGCTACTTCCAGAGTACTCCATACTGCGCGAGCTTTCCGAAGTCGCCGAGTCCCGAAAACGATATCCCAACTTCAAAGGACGCTAAAGCCGCTCTTGGTGCTTTTAAACCTTGTTTTTTGCACAATGTATTTATACACACACAGCACAAGAGCTATTTCAACAGCCGTTTATTATAGCTTACAGGTAGGTATAGGTAAACAGTCTTTGGAACTGGATCGGCTCCACGCCAACACCTCAACAACAACCAATTTGAAGTCACCAGCGACGGCTCCATAACCACCACCGCATGACAGTCTTCTCTTTATTGATAATGGAAGCTTTTGCCAGTTTGTGGCCACCGAATCAAGCCGGCGAACACTTGAGTGATGGATACCTCTGACCACGTGCTTCCGTTTTCGAAACACCAGTCGCGAAGCAGAACACACTGGACTGACTGAGCTGTTCAACTTCAACGGCGACGGCGGCTACCTCACTGTCGGTTCTGGAGTTCTGGAATCAGCTGCGACGGCTTTTTTGTCTTCCAAGTGGCATCCAGACGCTCATGTCGGGAACATGATCCATTCGCAGAAGCGGCGAGAGATCAAGTATTGTACATGTTTTGTCCTCCTATGAATAATGATGACTTCAGTGGTGGGGGTTGAAGATTTTGGGCGAGCACGTTGTTCGAGTTGGTGCGGTACTTCAGTATTTGCTGCTCCTCCTGACACTACTACTGCTCATCCCTCGTTTCGGGGACAGACTGGGAGAAAGTGGAGAAACCAACATTTTTTACCCGTGTTCAAAAATGAGGATAACGCAAGCGTGGATCAATAAAATCGTAGTATCCTACAGAACACACACAGTCCAAAATTGCACAAGAGCGAAAGAAGAGAGATCTTCTCCAGCAGCGTTAGCAGGAGCAGCTGAAATACATGGAATCTTCTTCTTCTTCTGCCACCAGCAAAGCCTCTCGCTTCAACAACAAGAACCATTGGCACCACCAGCTTCCAGCAAACTGCAAAGAAACAACTCCAGCAGCATCCACAAGAAGAAGAAGAACAAGAACCAGAAGGAAAGTATTGGAGAAAGTTCCAAAGCTGCTGTAGTAGGGAAAGCCAGCAGCAGAAACGCAGCCCGAACAAGCTCCAGCAAGCTAGAAGAAATGCAGTCAACTGTAATACTTGCTAGCCCCGAACTATAAGGCTGGGACAAAGCGGAAGTTGCTTCTTTCAAAGTAGTTCTTTCTTATGTAGAAGGAGGTGAGGGAGATGGAGA
The DNA here is from genome assembly GCA_034698345.1 of Sphaeridia pumilis. Lineage (NCBI taxonomy): Eukaryota > Metazoa > Arthropoda > Collembola > Symphypleona > Sminthurididae > Sphaeridia > Sphaeridia pumilis. Next base: position 23,909 of record JAQGBJ010000315.1, on the reverse strand, counting down.
AGAACCGATTACAATTCGTGACAATAGCCTCGAGAATGGATCAAGAGGAAACAAAAAGTTTTTATTCCATCAGCCAAGTCAATTGCTCCAAAAGTATGTGTACTTTGGAAAATTCTATCTCTTTTGGCCATCAGCACTTTTAGCGCAGACTGTTCCTACTACATCTACAACCGCCCTATAATTACTCAACAAACTTTCGGAAGAAAGGTCGCATGGAAATAAGAGGGAACCAGACCTTATAATTGCCCTGATAACCAACTGCTCCTTCCTCTAAATTCCGGTAGCGGCCCAACTGAATTAATTGCCCTTGGCTAAGAGTATACGAGGCTGAACGAGGCTTTCAACGAGGCCCACCCAGGCTTGCCGCCCTTTTGACGAATGACGACAGAAACTTGTAATGACGTGTCAAATCCAATGGATTTGTCATCAAAAATCATCACGGTCAAAGTCTGCAGCTTCAAAGATTGTTGTGTCCGCAAACACTTCAGGACTGTGCGATAGGGAAAAAATCATCTTGTAAACTCATTCAAGGGAATCAATTGGAGGAGGAGAAAAGTTAAGTGGGATATAAAAAGAGGAGAAAGAGAAATGAAAAGGGATTTTGCGAATAAACTTGAGATAAAGAAAGCACACTGGGTATTAGCGAATACAAAGGAACGAGAGAATGAGGAAATGGAGTACATACGACTGGCTGATCCTGGAGCCAGCGCTTTACGTCGGAGTAAACTGGAGTTGAGGTCCGCTGCTGCGGTCTTGTTTGGTTCCGTTCTTCTACTGTATATAGTTGCGAAGTAAGAATCATGTCATCATTTCCGGCCAAAGGTAAAAGTGTATGTATTCATCCCCTTCGCACAACCAACATTTGTCAAAGGCGGTGAATTGACCCACCACCAGAGTTGTTTCTCTCCCAAAATACCCGGCTTTTGTCCTTTCCTCCATATTCTGTAGGTCGTCTGGAATTGTATGGTGCAGATGAAGCAATTCGGTGGGCTGCTGAATCTGCTGGCGACGGCAAATCTCTTGTGTTGGTCTTGCGGTAGTATTATATGGCCGGGATCATGTGGCCAAGAGAGAAAATTGAGCGGTTGATGATCCAAGAAAAACTGGTCAAGTGTGTACGAGGGCCGTCAATGTCTGCGAATCCCGACGGTCCTGGTGTGGTACTAGGGCTGATTTGAAAAGAGACCACTAGCGGCAGCTGCCTCGCTGTGCAACGATGAAATCTCCTGGAAGAAAGTAGGTTAGTGCTTGGTCGGGCTTTAGCTTGCAAAGGTTGGACTCACATACACATACAATTTGCATCATCGCGTACTGGATGCTTCGAATGTTGTTGTTCGGGGATCTGATTCTAGACGTGAGGATCCTGCACAGAATCTAAAATGAGTGGAAACAGGAAACGAAAGTCAGTCCGGTTGTGGAATACCTACGTCCGGGACCAGTTCGTGGCTGGCAGGCAAGCTCCGGCGAAAACCCAGTATGTAGCTCTCCTTTCACCCGGCTTCAGGACGAGGACGAGATACGCCACATTGCTTTCTTCCTTCTCCTTCCTCCTTCGTTCCACAGTTCAACTTCAATGATGCTCAAATCTTGACTAGAAGAGCATACAACATTCTTCCTGGAACCTACTTGTCAGGCTAACAACCAGTACTCTTACTGTGCAAGGCTTGAATAATGGTCACGCGTCCCTACACCAGAATAAAAACTTTTGACAGGACCCACTGGATCTTTAAACCCACTTGTCACGACTTGGTTATACATGCAAGAAATGCCCGGAGGATGCCAAACACTGGAACTGTTCCACCGTAAGTAATATAGATTGCCATGTGTACAAGGGCCAAAAGGGCTACAGTAGACTTGGCTCTAACAGTTGAAATACAACCCTCAGGGGTTTACATGGTATCTTCACAAAGTTGACAAATAAATGGCAACGAAGAACGAGACTTGAGGCTTGCTTTTGAGGACATGGATGGAGCTTGAATATCTGAGTTGGGTTGATATAAAGGAATGGCCGGATTTTTGTAGGCTACAAAAAGACTTGAAGAGCATGTGTTTATCAGCATTTTGATTAGGTACATTACAACAACACATCATTAGCTGTTACGATTGTTAGCTATTCTTATAGAACGGTCCAAGTCTTGTAATTGACGCTTTCCTAAGACTAATAGGTTCTGGATGATTCCTTCGTCTTCTTCTTTCATGCGGAGGCGAAATTCGGTCTGGACGTACAACTTCCATTCGGACTTTAAGCGAGTGGTTGCTTCAGGTGTGCTAGATTCCATTAGTCGTTCTAACCTGTAATCCAAAAGCATAACATTTCAATAAACTCCGGAATGAAATCTTCCTGTGAAACCAATATTCATGTGACTGAGAAAACGTACTTCAGAAAACTCCGGTACATTTTCAAAACCTCCTGGCGAAGCATGAACCGCTTCAACGACATTGCCGACTTTATATCCTGTGATATAACAATAAACGGTTCAGGTTTGCATAGGTAGGGATTCAAATTAATCAAGATTTAAAAAACTTTCGAAAGCGTACATTACAGTCTTTACGTGTGTCTTACCTTCATTTTGCAAGCTGAACGTTGAACTCAATCAAAATTTGACGAACTACTACAAACAAAAACCCGACATCAATAATTCTTCCAATTCCATTACTGGCGTATAATTATATATAGTTGCATCTAAGGGAGCTGTAAAATTGCAAAGATTTTGGGTTGTTTATTTTGCTGAATTTCGGATTCTCGTTCCTATTCCCGCCAGTAAAATTCAAATTTTTCGCATTGTTTAGCCTGGCGATCATCGAGTTTATAAACAAACCAGAGTGGATCCCAACACAACTAGTTTTTAGAATCCGGCCGGATCTGAATCTGCTTAACAAGAATCTTGAATTTTTGGGTTGGACTGTCTTTGAAACTTTGAAACAGAACAAAAGCTTTTTTATTCATTGGCACAAAACAGCGAGCAAGGTAATTTACTGCTTTTCTGCTGAGCGTTTCGAATTCGAAATTTTGAGAACAACAGTTTGAACTCTAACAACAAGTTGGTAATTTAGATTTTTGCAGGTCTTTCTTGCAATCTTAAGATATGGAAGATCCTGCGGGAAATCATGCCGCTAACGAAGATACAGCAGAGGAAGGAAGCTCCGCATCCATTTTCCCGATACTCCGATTACCACCTGAGGTATTCGAAATTTTGAATCTTCACTTCGTTTCTGAGGAGCCTTAGTCGAACAATCGTTCAACTGTTTCTATCTTCCCGCAGATTCTCTCAACAATACTAGGACTGCTGAACCAGTTTCAAATTTACGAAGTACGTAATGTTAACCGGAAGTTCAAGGAGCTTGTCGACGAACTGTATGGCTTTCACTTCAACCTGTACGACGAACCCGGTCGATTAAATCGTATCAAGAGGTTCAAATGTCGAAAAATAACTGTATGGAAGTTCACGGAACCCCTCACAACTGAACTCTTTGAATGTCCTTCCTGGGTAAGAGAAATTGAAATCCATGGCGTTATTACCGAGCAGAACTTGAAGACATTGCTAAGTCAACATACCAAGATCGAGCGACTTTCCTTTGCCCGTCGAGCCAACTATCCATGGTGCCTCAATATTCGGGAAACTCCAGCTTTGCTCAGCCTCCCTAACTTGAAGACGATATCCCTCAATTGTGAATACAGACAAATGCCGAAGTCTGGTTTTGAATCATTGCCCCTTATGGATTGCTTCTTCCCGTCTCTGACAACTTTCGAAATCTTCAACACATTCTCTGAAGACAACTACAGCAAGTTCATGTCTTGTGTGTTGGGTTTCATCGGAAGACATCATTCCTCACTGAAGAACCTCAACATAAACATGCCGTCAAGTACATGCCGGACCCGTGATGTACCAGTCAGCCCACAAGGACATGAAGGCCTTGTAATATCAGAAGATCTTCGGAAAAATCTTGCTCAAACGAGTCTAAAGCAACTATCAATAGCTACTGAGGGCTTTGCCGAAGATATTCAAGTGTGGAAATGGTTTCTAGAGGCTCAATTCCAACTACAACGCTTCGACTTCGAATGGGTCCGCATCGACAATGTAGATCATCCATGCCGTGCAGGATTCCCGTGGAGGTTCCTGGAAACACCAATCAAACAGTCTTGCAAGACCATTACCGACATCAAACTCTACAATTTTTCGCTGTATCCACCTCTGCAGCAAGAAAAGATAGGAACAGAAAGCAGGGTTGATCCTATAGATTTGGCTATTTTCGCTCAGTGTCAGAAGTTGCTTACATTGAAGCTGGAACAGACTCCACCTATATCACGACAGTACTTGTCAAAGCAACCTGTTCAGAATGCCATAGTAAATGGGAAAGAGCTTCCACCTAATTTGGAATCCCTAGTGATCTTCGGCCTACCGATACAAGCAACTCAAGTCTCCAGCATGATTACGAAATGTCGTAGCCTGAAACACGTGGACCTAAGTCACATTGGGACTGATAGAGGGTTCGGTCTAAGCCCGAGGGACTTCCTTGAACTGGGAAGACTTCCGAATCTGTCTACTGTTCATGTTGGACCCGTACCTGAAACTGCAGACTGGTTGAAGATCCGAACAGCATTTAAGCAGCGTAGAGGTTTCTGTAATGATGACATTTTACAAATTAGCACTAGTGAAGGCATATCTCAGTTAAGGCAGCTACAGCTTTAAGTTCAAGTATTGTGCATCTTGGCTAGCGAAACATATCGTCGCTTCATTTCGACAATAATTTTGAAATAAACATTAATTCAAGTTTAAGTCTATCGTTTGCTTTTGTGTCGGCAAAACCAGATGCAGTCCCAGGGATATTGGCTGCATTGTAAACGTGTGTCTGGATCACCTGCGCCCGCCAGCTTTACAAACTGTGTAGCCCGGCTTTTCGTCAGTGAGTGTGAACTCATTTGTTTATGTTTTTGCTCATTCTGTGAACTTGCCTTGCCGGTGTTTTGCTCTACAAATAAACATATTATTTTCATCGAAGGTACAAATTCATTAGAAATCAAAGTAACGATCACATCACTTTGCAAATTGTTCCTTCAGTTCAAGCTACTACGATCCAGGAAAAGTAAGTAAAATGAAAAATATTAAATTCCAGGGTTATAACTTTTTGCCTGTCAAAAGTTTCTTCAATATTGAAATGCTTCGCTTTGAACTTTCAGTGGGACCACCCATAGTCTTGATGGTGGCTGAAAAGCCTTCCGTATCTGAAACCATTGCTCAGAAGCTCTGTTCCGGTCCTTTCAGGTCTCGAAAAGGTGACAAATTATTACAACTTTGTGCTTTGCTATCACGCTTGGAAAAAGTAGCCGGCCAAAATAGCCCGCTGGCCTTCGCAGTTGTTTTATAATTTGATTGCAATTATGGTTAACTTCGTTTTTGGTTTACGCACACAATGGTCGAAAGAGCAAAAAGGCTTGTCTGCTATCGGAATGGAGACATCATAACAAACTTTTTAATTTTCGTAGCGCTGAACGGAATCCCTGTACACGAATGGGAAGGGTACTTTAGAAAACAAAGTGTCACCTTCCGGATGACGGCAGTTACTGGCCATGTTTTTGGCATGGACTTTCCGGTGAAGTACAACTCCTGGGACAAAGTTGATCCGGTAAGATGACATTCCATGCTGAGAACTTTAAAATATCAGTTAAAAGGCTGACTGACTGAAAACTCTTGATCTTTTCAGGCAGATCTTTTCGAGTGTGAAACAATAAAGACTGAATCAAACGAGAAGCAACGGGTACCAATAATGTTACGAGCCGAAGCCCGAAATGCCCAGTATGTGGTTCTGTGGCTAGATTGCGACAAAGAAGGAGAAAACATCTGTTTCGAGATTTTGGACATCTTGGAAGACACTTTGCGTCTTACACCTGGGCAGGTAAAATCAACTGACTATAGTTTGAATGTTTTACGGTTTTTAAATCAAACAATACTAAAAGTAACTTCGACGTTTCAGAATCTATTCCGAGCAAAGTTTTCTGCTTTAACCGGTCCAGACCTGAAGAAAGCAATGGATGAGCTGACAGTTCCCAATTACAATGAATCACTGAGTGTTGATGCCAGGCAGGAGTTGGATTTACGTATTGGATGCTGCTTTACGCGATTTCAGACAAAGATTTTTCACGTACGTTTCTCCTTTTTTGTATTCTCAAGAAAAATTTCAAGTTTGCGATGATGAAAGGCATCTTTTATCGTCCTAATACTGTTACAGGGAAAGTATGGAAGTCTTGATTCAGCTCTGATATCTTATGGTCCATGCCAAACTCCTACTTTGGGCTTTTGTGTGAGAAGGCATGACGCCATTCAACAGTTCAAACCCGAGAAATATTGGTATATTAATGTAAGTTCAGATTCAGATGAAAGCACTGGTTGAATGGTACGAGCTAACCTTTTTCTGAAATGAAAGCATTTTCAACATCCAACCTTGCAGGTCACGGTAACTTTAGACTCGGAGACAGAAGTTCCTTTGTCGTGGGCGAGAAACAGACTTTTTGATAAAGACGCTGCTGAGTACTTTTTGCACAGTGTGAAGGACTGCAAGGCTGCGCGGTAAGTTATCTTTTGCTGAAGTCAATTATAAACTTGCAAGAACTTTTTTAACGATTGGGACGATCTCTTCCATAGAGTATCTGATGTTAGCAAAAAGGAATGTGCCAAGAAGCGCCCTCAAGGATTGAATACAGTTGAAATGCTACGCTTGGCTTCTTCAAAATTGGGATTTTCTCCGCATCATACTATGCAAGTTGCTGAAAGGCTATACACTCAGGGATACATCAGCTACCCTCGAACGGAAACAACGCAGTATCCAACTAATTTTGATTACAGGTATGTGTACACATAGAAGTAGTTAATAGCTGATACAATCTCTTGGTGCAAGTACGAGTTTGAAAGGATAATATATTATGAGCGAGAAGATTCCATTTTTAATTTCTCGAATTTCGGGGCTGCTTTCAGAGGAGTGATTGCCAAGTTTAGCAAGCATGAAGAGTGGAGTAAATACGTCAGTTGGGAAGGAATAGTGAATCCATTGAAAGGTCACGACGCTGGCGACCATTCTCCCATCACACCTTTGGTCGCTGTGCATGGAGGAACCTTTCATGACGCTGATGCATCCCGACTCTACGACTTTGTGGTTCGGCACTTCATTTCTACGGTGAGTGTTAACTCGAGATATTTTTAGCTTTCGCGAATGACCCTCGGATCATTGTTTTGTTCATCACCACGGCTTTAGGTGACTGAAGATTGCGTATATTTGGAGACAAACATTACTTTTCAAGTACTGAGCGAAATATTCACATTCCAAGGGAAAGAGATTTTGAAGCCCGGTTTCACAAAAGTATACCCGTTCAACGTTATCTCCAGCAGCGACCAAATACCGCAGGTCTTGGTCAATAATAGCTACCCGATTTCTCAGGTATCTTTTCAATAGTTAGACTTTAACATCTATCAGCATTATGAGATTTCAGAATCAGAAATTAAATGTATGAATCTGTCTCACAGAAAAAGATCCAGGAAGGCGAAACTAAACCACCAGACTACCTCACCGAGTCCGAGCTTATTTCCATGATGGAGTCTCACGGGTAAGAAATCCCGCATTAACATCATCATTGTAAAAAAAATCGGTTATCTGCATTTTGCATCTGCATTGCAGGATTGGAACTGACGCTTCCATTCCAGTGCACATTAACAACATTGTTCAAAGAAACTACGTCACACTCTTACCCGGACGGAAGTTACAGCCTACCGAGCTGGGCATTATTTTAGTCCATGGTTATCTAAAGGTACATTGACTTGAATACCGGCTTGATAGTTCTTTTCGTGATAATACATATAATGCGTGCATTTTGAATCTTGTGTTTTAATTAGATTGACCCTGAGCTTGTTCTACCGACGATGCGATCCGAACTTGAAAAACAGCTTGAACTCATTGCTAAGGGTAATTTGTTTCTAAATTCAGCACAATTCTAGCGAAGACATCAACTATTACGCTGAAACGAACTCGTCAACCATCATTGACCACTAATAATTACCTCCACAGGTTCCGCCACCATTAAATCAGTCGTACGACATACTGTCGACATCTTCAAGGCCAAATTTCTCTACTTTGTGAAGAATATACTGGATATGGAGGAACTCTTTGAAGTTTCATTTTCACAACATGCTGATGGAGGGAAACCACTTTCCAGGTAAAGCTCGTGTCTACGTTTTCGTACTCATTCATCGCTACCCGTTGAATGTTGATTTTTCAAAGAGAAACAACTTGCTTTCGTTTTCAGATGTGGTAAATGCAGGCGATACATGAAACATGTCTTGAACCGTCTTCATTGCCCTAACTGTCAAGATACATATAGCGTGCCAAAGGATGGTGCCCTACGAGCCTTCGACGAGAACAAATGTCCATTAGACGACTTCGAGTTAGTAAGCTTCACAAGCGGCAAAAGCTACATATTTTGCCCTTACTGCATCAACAATCCACCATTCGAGTAAGCCATAACTATCACTGAATAACGAATGAATAATGAAGTGAACCATTATCAATGACAGTATTCTGGTTGCTTGCGTTTCAGTGGCATGAGGAAAGGAGACGGATGCAATAATTGTTCCCATCCAACTTGCCGGTACGGTTTTACCCATCGAGGCATCTCAAATTGCTCAGAATGCGAATCGGGCCTAGTGGTGCTAGATCCGTCCTCCGGCCCAAAGTGGAAAATTTCATGCAATTCGTGAGTTTTTGTTGGTCTCCGGTTTGTATTCCGGCTTCTTCGTTAACTGATTCATTCGTTTTTTCCAGATGCAATGTTTTCTTGACTGTTCAAAGTAAGAAACTGGTGGTTCTGGAAGAAACCTGCGAAGAATGCTCGTATGTGTTCCAAAACTACATCTAATCTTTGTTCTGATGAGCCGTTCAGTCTAAATTTTGCGAAATTCTGATTCTTAGATCTCAACTGGTATCAGCTGACGAAAAAACAGGATGCATCTATTGTTCTGATGAACTTCAATCTCAAGTGGAACAACATCGAGCTCAAACTCGCCGCGGGGGTGGTAGAGGCCGCGGCCGTGGAAGAGGACGAGGCCGAGGAAGGGGTAGAGGTAAAGGTCGAGGACGGGGTAGATAATACTGCATACTATATATTTCTTGCAACCTTTAATCACGAAGAAAACAAAATAACATGATCAAAAAACTATACGAAAGAACTGTACGGCAATTCAAACAACTAGCAACGCTACAGATTGGTCAAAGAGATAATACTAAAAGATCTGCTACGATTTCTACTGCTAATTTACAAACTTGAGTGATGAAGTGACAGAAAGCTTCACTATATACTATCACTACACAATAGAGAAGATAACATAAAGCTTCGAAGAGCTACTGCATCATAGCCATGGCATTTTGTGAAACTCCCATATGAGAAAATGTCATGTTTTCTTCAGCGGTTTTCTGAGGAGTTATGAACCTCAATCGGTTTTGGAGTTCAGTTCGAAGGTTTCGTATTTTGGCTTTCACTTCATCTTTAACCACGTCTCCAGTAAACATGTACTTGATATGGTATCTGTAAAAAGTGCAAAAGTCATAGTCATGAGACGAGAAGCTCCTGGAACTTTGCCTGATTTTCGGAAAACAAAAGTAAAAAAGAACTTACAACAGGTCACATATCGTATCGATGTACAGCAAAGGAACCTCTCTAGAAGTAGCTTTATCCACGATTTCCAGAAGTTCATACAATGCGACAGTCAATTTGCAGACCATTTGCGGTTTTTCTCCGTTGAATCTCTGAAGGAATGGTCCTATCATGTGCGCAACAAACAGCAGCTGTATTTCATTCTTGACGATGGCTGGTAACCGTTCAACCATTAGACTGTAAACACGAGTACTTTTCTCAGCCAAAACTAAATACGGGAAACTGTTGCACCAAAATAGGTTTGCCACTTACGAGAGAATATGATGAATGTGTCCAGTTCCCAAGTGGTGCCACACAGCATGAAGTATACCCAACAGGTATGCGTAGTCGTTACATAGAAAGTTTGTTGAGACCATCTTGTAGTTGAACAGGACCAAAGGAGAATATTTATGCCTCCATGTATCCAAGCTCTCGATAGTTGATATTACAGCTTCATGAACTGTAAGCCAATACGGATCCGGAAGAGTCACCAGAATAAGTCCACAAGCGTTGAACCAGGATTCCAGTTCCACAGCAGGGCACTCCATGGCTTCCATATGGATTCTTCCGTTCCTGACTACGTCAATCAAAGACACACATACAACGGCAGGTTGAACCGGTAGCGACATTAATTCAACGCAAGTAGCGTGTAAAACATGGGACGCTGGGTTGGGAAACTCGTTGTATCTCCAATCAACTCCGGTAAGCTTTCTTCGGCCTTCCACAACTATAAGCAAGATCAAAAATTTCAGGCATCTGATTTACCCACCGTTTCAGCACGGAAAATACCTAACCTTCCACATATCGATGAATGATGTGAGCGTAATAAGACGCTTCAGGAACCCAAGCAACAATTTCATTCTTGTCCTTGTCAGGATTATCATCTAAGCTAGCATAACTTTGTACAAACGTGTCAGTCAAAGAACAATTGGTCGGCTTGGGGTCGCTTTTGAGTCCGAGAATCGAAGTCACGAGCCTCTTCTTCATTAACGGGTTTTCCCGAAGTCGAACTTCGTAATAATGAAGAGTGTTGTACAAGTAGGTGATAGGACGATCTGAAAGGAATTTAGGATTGATTGGAACAGCAAGCGCAAAGTATGCGAATACTAGACCACTTCTTCCAACTTACCATGGTATCTATACAGCGAACCGAAGTTCTGAAGCAGCAATTCCAGTGCATTTCCGGGAGTCGTTACCTCGACACAGCGATGAATCAATATGTCAAACACCTAAGAGCGACTCCGATTACAATAGTTTTTCAATTTCATACAATTTCACGCTTTTACTTTACATACCGGTAGCATACGGAGGCACATGTTCCCAAAATAAACGGGAAACTGAGCCGGTGTCTGATCATTAGGGGAGTAGCTCTCTGGAAACTTATCCCGGTACGCTTTATGCTTCTCATGCCTTTACAAGGAACACAATCAAGCAGGTTAAAACTTAGTACTTATCGATAAGTAAAATACTCGCAAAATCGTACCAGTTAGATTGCTTCCAATGCTCTGGAGATGTTTCACTGATGAATTCTTGTACTCTGTTCTTCAGTTCGCTGGACTTAACAGTCACAAAGTTGATGATGAAAAAACATATTTGTGCTTCATTTCCTTCCAGAGTTCTCAAGGCCTGAAGATCAATCGAGCATAATTTTAGAAGGCTAATTTTACGAGTCAAGTCTAATCAAGCTGGAACCATACCATGCATAGCAAGAATCTATCGAACGGGACAATGTTGAACTTCCAAATTAGACTGTGAATAGCATCCCCGTATTTGCTCACTGCCACTCCAGCTGCTAGAAAACGAAAATTTAACCAAATCAGAAACAAAGAGCATGAAGATCGTATGAATTGCAATTAAAACATAGACCAATTGAGTACTCACGAGCATTTCCAAATTCACCAACCACGTAATCGCAAAACTTTCTTAGATGAGCCGATAGGCCTTTTGGACCGATTCTTTCCAGAATTTTCAACGCAATGGGATTCACTTTATCGGTCTCTACTATGCTTTTCCAGATTACACACATAAACAGCTGCGGAGTTTTCACGGATGAAAAATGGTCTATTAATTCCATTTCATTGCTCCCCATGGCTATCCAGTTCCGATATTCTTCTTCAACCATGCTCTGAAAAGATATTGCTAATTTAAGCATCTTTTGAAGTGAAGAGGCGAACATATTAGCTGAGCAGTACCTTCAATTGTTGTTTGTTTTCCTTTGGAACCTGATTCTGTTGGAAATACTCTGACAAAACGGGTGGAAAACACTGGAGTGTATGCGTTGACCATGAGTGAGGGGTATTCTGCATGATCGCGTTCAAGATATCCCGAAACCAAGGGCTTGTTCCACCTCGGGCGTCAGCAATACCTTCACTTCCTGTCAATGCAAGAGAAATCATTGTCAATAAATCCTACAGCAACAGAAAACCTAGGTCAGAATCCTTATTTTTTCTGAAGAGACTCGAATTACCGGTAATATGAATGGATCTTGCAATCGTAAGTATCAGTGCTCGATTCAGTTCTTCTGATTCTGCTGAAGCCAGATGTTTCGACTCAACAAGATACCGAGACAAATGTGTGTGAACATCGACACTGTTGAAGCCGTTTATCAATCTGAGGGCAGTTGTTTCCATACTGAAAATAATCAAGAACTTAAACCAGGATCAATTATACAAAATCTACCAAATTTTGGCTATTACCAAAGATGCAACTGCGGTTGATTCGTTTGGGGGTTTGCGGCCAATGTGTGCAACTGAGACAACAGCTGTGCCCGATAATGCGCTTGGATATGGTGCAATCTGTAGCAGAACATTTCCAAGAGCGTATGAAGAATGCCCCAAGCTTGATGTTTACAAACTTGTGGCAACAGTTGAGCTGCAAGGCAAAACTGGAATCAAACACTCTTGTTATTGAAAAATTTTCGAGACAGTTAGGCTGTAGACTTACAAATGAATCCTTTGATTCCAAGTGATTCAATCTCCATGTACACCAGAAGTCTTGCATAAGTCTCAACCAAAGCAGGAGTTAGTCCTTGGCTTGATTTTGCTTGAGACACTTTGAGAATATGTGTAACAATGTTGTGAATGACGCTCATTTTGGTGTGAACAGTAAGAGAGTCCAAAACTTGAACCGATAGTGGTGGCATCGTTGAAGGCGATCCTCCCGAAATTGAAGGTCCGTGGATCGCTTCCACCAATGCGGCCATGGGCCTAGCAATGAGAAAAAGTTACTAATTTCAAACCTCTCATTACCCAATGACAGTTTGTGGTGAACTTACTTTGAAAAGAGCTCCTGGTTAGTCGAAAAAGCGTTGCACAACAATGCAACTTTGAAATCACTCATGGATAATGATTGTGATGAATTAGGCTGTACTAAAGCTTGGAGAAATTCGTAATGTTTCTTTAGTGTCGCTGGCAATGGTCTTGGTAAGACAGTGTTGTTTTCTGTTTGAGCCTTCTTCAGAATATGAATCCAGATGCAAGTAGCTGCCATCTGAGATGTACAAGTGGTTTTTGTCACGTCTGGAACGGGTAAGGGTTCTTGCTCAGGATACAAAAGATCATACAATAGCAGGACCGGTAGAAAATCAGAGAGCTGTGTACAGAGAATAACGACATGAATTCCCGTTATATAAAACATCAACAAACAAATTCCTGCTTACCGGATTTTTCTGGATGCTTCCTGAGATAAATTGAAGTAAAATCCACATCAGGTAGTCTCTACCTCGAAAAAGCTTCACCTCAGTTAGCTGAAAACGGAACCATGTAAGCATCTGGATTAAGCAAAGTTTACGTATCAAGGACCTCATTTATAGTTCAAGTATCTCACTTTGTTCGTAATGGCAACCACAATATGAGGGAAGCTAGCAAACTGGAACAATACGAAGAAGATCAGTTGAGTGGATAGGTGCTGCCACAAGCACATGGTAGATGCCGTAATTTCTTCTTGTCCCAATTCAATTTCATATTCAGTTTTCTCCATAGCGGCAATTATCAGTTCAACCAATAAATCTTCTAAAGCTTTGCATCTAGTTTTATGCTGAAAAATAACGATCGTATTAGTCAAACTTTCCAGCATACAATGTGTCCGCTCTGGTGTTCACCTGCTTCTGCAGTCCCAAGATAGCACAAGCCATGTCCCGGGAATACGGCTGCTCCAGAATGTACCGCATAAGTTTTTCCTGAGGTTGCAACATTTCCTTGTCATAAGGCAGATTTCCTTTCAGCTGAAACCTCAAGTTTGAAGGATCCAGCTTCCACGAGTGGACCAAGAACCCGTTTGCGTTGGCAGAGTGTTCAATCACAGGCATGAACTTTGAACGACCTATCACCGTAACCATCTGAGCAATGGGCTTGAATGAATCAACAAAGCAAGATAACAACTTGCTAATACTCCAGTGTGGGAAGTTTCTGTTTTCTGGAAACTGCTTCTGGATTTCGTTCACAATGAAGTAAGCGGGTAACAAACTGGCGTTTCGGTCAAAAATTCGATTCAGCAGCTTCAGCAGTAGTTTCAGTTGCGGTAAGTATGTTTCTGGAACGTTTGCAGGAAAAGTCCCAATTTTTTCTAAGCAAGACTGCAATCATGGAACCCAGGATTAAATTACACATTAAACAATCTTTTACACATCAGAGATAATCAATCTTGGAAACATGCACAAGTACGTACCTTCATTATCTCACGCACTCCTTTGTAATCAATCAACTCGATCACATTGTACACTAAGCTGAATGTGTTGTTCCAGAATTTTGAGTTCTTGTACTGCAATTTGTCATGCTCAAGCAAGGCCTCACAGGTAGATCTGCAATAGGAAGAAGCTCATGAAACAGAATGTGGAAACTTCATGTACATAAAATATTTCGATCATTTCCAACGTACCGTGCCGGGATACTTCCGTTCTGAACCATAGCCTCTAGAATCTTTATAATAATATCTCCAGTTTCGGTTGAATCCATTCTTGCTGCAACCGATATAATTTGACGGACACCAGTGTCCGTGTTTTCTTTTGCTCGGTTTTCTTCAAACACTTTTTGCAGCCGGTTCTGGATGGAAGAATGAACCCCTTGGTTAACTTTCTCGTCTTCCACAAGAAATCCATTGAAAGCTGACTGTATGCCACGGATTTCCTGTTTACAAAAAATTCGTGCAATCAATCAGGTTTCTCGTACTCATATAGCTTCACAACATTCACATATATTCTAACATTCAACTTACAATGAACTCCGATAAGACGTTCTTGATTTGGTCCCCTAGTTCGCTGAGCGCTGGATTTGGCGTGGCTCCTGTTAAAGCGTTCATTTTGACAGTCTAATCTAAGACTTGTCAACTACTTCTTCCAACCCTGCAAAAACACAGAACAAGAAAGTCGTTAGCGAATTCTACAGTCGGGTTAACCAATGGACTGATTCAGAAAACATCCAACACTGGAACTTACAGTTTACTCGTTGAAACGCATTGAAAATAACAGTTTGCGGAATAGATTTCACGATTAGTCCTATTCGAATAGAAATAGATACAGTATTATTTCTGCTTTATTTAGTAAATTGCCGGTTCAACGCATCACGCTCTTGCTGGTGGCTCTCTGTCAACACAAAAACATTGGAAATCAAAACAACATTCCCGAAACTCCACGAAATTGCCGAATCGTCGGTAGGGAAACTTCTCCCGCCGAATTTATTTTTGAATTCGGGCAGCTGATCCTCGTGATTCTCAACTTTGCCATTTACAAATCCATTCCCTGGGAATACGCATTCATTGGCCTAGGTCAAACAAGGTCGTTGGTACTGACCTCTTCATTTTTCGGTGTTTAACTGCTGTTTTAATCGAAAATGGCCTCCACGAGGCTCTTTCAAAGTGCTGCTGCACTAATTGCCAAGAAATCTAAATTTTTGGCTCTAAATAACCATGTTGTGAGTGAGATTCTCAATCTTGCACAATTCAAAATTTCCAAACTTTAACATGTTTCTAATCTACAGGGCACAACTTTGCCAATCTGGTCAGTTGCACACCGAAATTTGCACCTTGGACCGAAGTCGAGCGCCAAAACATCGGAACAAGTGAGTAAATACGTACTAGGCTTGAACTCATTGCATGATGCTTGTGGTGCAGCCAAAGTTGAATTGAAACCCCTTGGTGTATCTCAGTTTTCCAAGGACTACGAAATCATTGACCATACTTTCGATGCCGTCGTTGTCGGTGCCGGTGGTGCGGGTCTCCGCGCTGCCTTTGGTCTTGTCGAAGAAGGATTCAGAACTGCTGTGATCACCAAGTTGTTTCCTACTCGTTCCCACACGGTCGCTGCCCAAGGTGGTGTCAATGCGGCATTGGGAAACATGGAAGACGATGATTGGAAATGGCACATGTATGACACGGTTAAAGGTTCTGACTGGCTCGGAGATCAAGATGCTATCCATTACATGACCAAGGAAGCTCCGCAGTCAGTAATTGAGCTGGAAAATTATGGTACGACTTTTTTATTAACCTAGCTTATGTATATAATTTTGTAGTGAGAAGATTTCATAAGGCCAGTTTCTTTTAGGCATGCCATTCAGCCGTACGAATGACGGAAAGATTTACCAGCGAGCCTTTGGCGGTCAGTCCCTGAAATATGGCAAGGGAGGTCAAGCCCATAGAACATGCTGTGTCGCTGATAGAACTGGACACTCGCTGCTGCATACTTTGTATGGCCAGTCTCTGAAGTACGACTGTCAGTACTTTGTCGAGTACTTTGCATTGGACTTGCTCATGGAAGGAGGCGAATGCGTCGGTTGTATTGCTATCTGCTTGGAAGATGGAACTCTACACAGATTTAGAGCTAAGAATACCGTGCTGGCCACTGGAGGGTAAGATTTTTGTTAGAAACCAAGAGTTCATGTATAGGTTTGTATGCGACGGAATGAACATCTGAAATACATTGTTTTGCAGATATGGACGTGCTTACTTCTCTTGCACGTCCGCACATACCTGCACTGGTGACGGAACTGCAATGACTTCTAGAGTAGGACTTCCAAATGAAGATTTGGAGTTCGTACAGTTCCATCCCACAGGAATTTATGGTGCTGGATGCCTCATTACTGAAGGTTGTCGTGGTGAAGGAGGTTTCCTCGTCAATTCACAGGGAGAACGTTTCATGGAACGCTATGCTCCAGTAGCTAAAGATCTTGCATCCAGGGATGTCGTGAGCAGATCTATGACCATGGAAATCCGCGAGGGACGTGGTGTTGGACCTGAGAAGGATCACGTATATTTGCAGCTCCATCATTTGCCACCAGAGCAACTTCACCAAAGGTAAGGCAAACTCCAAACCATGCCGAAAATCCTCTTGTCTTGACTATCACTAACAATTCGGATTCTATAGGTTGCCCGGTATCTCCGAAACCGCGATGATCTTCGCTGGTGTCGATGTTACCCGTGAGCCCATTCCCGTACTCCCCACTGTGCATTACAACATGGGCGGTGTTCCCACAAACTACAAGGGACAAGTCATCACGCACACTAAAGAAAAGGGTGATCAGATAGTCAAAGGACTTTATGCCTGTGGAGAAGCTGGTATGCTTTTTTAACCTTTCAAATATCAGTAGTCAGTTCTACTGAGACTGAGAGGGATTGCAGGTATCCTTAATTTTTTCTCTTTTCCAGCCTGCGCATCTGTACATGGAGCTAACCGCCTGGGCGCTAATTCTTTGTTGGATCTGGTTGTTTTTGGAAGAGCTTGTGCTAAGACCATCGCCAGCGAAAACAAACCTGGAGAAAGCATTCGATCGTTGTCAGCAAACGCTGGGGAATTCTCAGTCGCCAACTTGGATCAAGTACGATATGCCAAGGGACACACACCCACTGCAAACCTCCGCCTCAAGATGCAAAAGACTATGCAAAACCACGCTGCGGTTTTCCGTACGGGACCCGTTCTTAAGGAAGGTGTTGAAAAGATGGATGCTATCTACAAAGAACTTGGTGATCTACAGGTTAGTTGATTACCAAACTTCTCATCAATTATTCATTCTGTATGACTCAACCAATTCTATTATCCAGGTGTTTGACCGCGGACTTGTGTGGAACACCGACCTGATCGAAGCCTTGGAACTGCAAAACCTTATGATTAACGCCATGCAAACCATGTACGGCGCTGAAGCTCGCAAGGAATCAAGAGGAGCTCATGCCCGAGAAGATTTCAAGGACAGAGTTGACGAGTTCGACTACGCTAAGCCCCTGGAGGGTCAAACCCGTAAACCCATGGAGGAACACTGGAGGAAGCATACCTTATCCTGGATCGATCCCAACACCGGGAAGACATCCCTCACCTATCGTCCTGTCATCGATCAAACCTTGGACGAACAAGAATGCAAACACGTTCCACCAGCAATCCGATCATACTAATT
Organism: Sphaeridia pumilis; assembly: GCA_034698345.1. Lineage (NCBI taxonomy): Eukaryota > Metazoa > Arthropoda > Collembola > Symphypleona > Sminthurididae > Sphaeridia > Sphaeridia pumilis. The sequence continues at coordinate 5,858 of JAQGBJ010000315.1, read as the reverse complement.
CAGAGTCCAACAGAGAATCGCGAACTGTATTAATCGAGCGTTTAGAGCTCAGTCAGACGTAGCTGTTAGCTTTTCAAATTTCTGTAGCTCCGGCAACTGTATTATTGATACCTAAGGTAACAATTTTATTTATCCCTCAATGTTTACTCTTTACGCTCATTAGTGAACAACTCGAACTATATTACATGTACATGTGATAGACATTAAGAAAAATATATACATCACAAAAGTCATAATATTCTTCATTGTGAGTCATTTTTCAGTAGATGATAACACAAAAGCTCCATGACTTGTCTGTTAACGACTTTGGTCCATCCAAAATTGTAAGGACACAATTCTGACGGTGTATCTTCTGATATTCACTTCGGCGTTCTCTTCTTGAGCTAATCCAGTTCCAGTACATTCATTTATTTTGTTGCACGATTGAGATGAGTCTTTCTGTGAAAGTTTCCAGTCTTGTTGGTTCGCAAAAGATGATCTTTTGTGAATTCACATTCAATATCAGCTACAAGGTTTGTCAGACTTTCCAAACTGCAAAACCTTTGTGTTTTGGCCTGATGAAGGATGAAGTTCCGAAATATTGCCAATTTCTCCTTATCACCCTCCCCAAAGTTGCTTTTTCTTAAAATTTAATTACATCTTCGACTTGTACTTCTAGGAGTTTCAGTTTCAATCAGTCTCACAGTTGTACTCACCAATGCCAGCCCATGAAGCATCTGGCGAAATATCGTTGACTGAACGAGACTTTTGTCGGGCACAGAGAAGATTTGCTAAATCTCATGACAAATTTTCATTTAGTCCTTAAGGTTTTTAGAGCTCTCTGTACTTTGTAGCTTGTTTGCGACCACGTTGTCATTTGTTTAGAGCTAAACGCCAAGTATAAGCTGAACGCATAATACTTATATTGGTTTATTAAGCAAGAGAAATAAAACCAAGAAAACCAGAGACTGAAAGTGTGTAAGCTAATAAGAATGAGAGAGAGAGGGGACAGGATGCTATTACCGCACCTTTACAGGAACCTGGTTTTTTTAATGCTCTCGTAAGTTACTGTGTATGGTAACCCAGCGTTAACTGGATGACTATTCGGTGGTTACGTGGGGTTTATATAGTTCTGGAACAAACAGGGACGGACCTAGGGAAGGCAAAAGGTCAGTTGGGTGGCAGGTTATGGTAATGGGACTTGGGATGGTAGATAAGGGAGCCTGAAGGTGTAAGTGTTCTCTCACACTTTGCAAAGCCCCCGAACTTGTTATTCAAAAGTCCGCCTTTAAATCAACCATTTTGCTCGATAAGCCAATGCAGGATTAAAGAGGCGTCTCCTTGTTGCCAAGAAAGCATTAAGCAGGCAACCTATATGTAACAGAAGTAGATGGATTCCCGGAATCCAGCAATTTGTTATAGGGCATCCAAAATCGCAAAGACCACTCGTTATAGCCCTGCGATTCGCCAAATCTCTTTGTTTTCGTTCAAGTCAGTTGTCAGTCAAATGAGCTAAATCCTTAAAATGTCTCCAAGTAAAACGCAGTCAGATCTAAAGTGATAGCAAGTGTCGAGTGCTACTGCACCGGAATCAATTGTAATCAATCAGTTGTAACCTCAGCTCACGTTCGGCTTCTTTCTATTCCCTTCGTTAATCTCTTTTCTCTTACACATTTTCGGCCCAGTTGGCCAGGTACATACATAAACAGCAAAAGGTAAGTAATGGCAACAACCGTTACTAAAAGTAGTGAATAAAGCTGAATTTTTAACAACAAAGGTTCACCCAGAAAATAACGAACTGAAAAATGAAAACATTCAACAGATAAGTAGGTTTTAAAGATGGCGGACGGACTTGAACCGTGGGAATCCAGTGAGAGAAATAAGGTGAGTAGAAGTTTGTGGAGAGTGGAGTGCTATTGTACAGTGGAGACGAAGATAACTGTTTCTCAAGTACCTAGCAAGAGTTAATGCGTTCTTTTTGTTACACCTCGCCGCAGTTGCGTCTCAATTCACCCGTGGTAGGGGGCTTCTCTTTATGAAGAGCTACATCGGTCGAGTCCGTCAGCCCATGCGGAAGACAGAACGAGTGCCGGTTGATAGACTTAATGATGACCTGGCAAAACTGTTTGGAGAATTTCACTCTGACTGTGAAATTACCGTCTCGTCAGCAAGTCAGTTCATCGAATGTAATTGCGAGTTGCAAAGTGCGAAAATGTATTTTCTTCTCCTGATTATGGTTTTTGGCATCGTGAGTGCCAACGCCCAATATTTTCAGCGCCTAGACTTGAGTCTTATGAGACTAAGAATTACGAACTTGACTTTCCAAGTCTTCCATAGCTATCAACGTTTGAGACATTTCAAATATGTGCTTGATACGGGTTAACAATAATACTATTAGACGTGATTTGAGGAAATGACTGATCAATCGAAACATCCAATTTAATTGTTTAGCAGAATTAACAGCAATTTAACTAACCGAATTAAATCGACAATGGGATGTAGACCAAAACAGCTTCCAATTCGAAGTCACTTCGCTGAGTTGTCGAATTTTGCTTTGCTGGCTTCGCTGGCAGAGCATCGAGTACTTTGTGTTGCTTCGGCAACAACGATCGCAGGACGCCCCATTGTAGCTTACGACCCCTCAAGAGTTGGCCAGCGTTTCTTGCCTTGCTGCAGGTTGTGTCTTCTACACAACCTTCGACCAGTTTTCAGCAAAATCCACCGTAATCTTCAAGCATCTATGTCTCGACTAGGATCACCGTTATTGTCCAAATTGACGTAGTCTAGTCAACCAGTACCGGTATATTACATATTAAATCTAGGTTACTAACAGGAACTTACAGGCACAATACGAATTCCTGTCTCGTCCATATTAAAAATGAACTGCGGCCCAATTTCATGTTGTGCCAAAATGTTCTGAAGTTCCTTCTGAAACTTCCGGTTGGTCTCCGGACTGAATACCTCCACACTTTGTTGGGCCAAGGGAGTCGCGGTCGGTAGAGAAAGGACGTGGTGGTGTCTCTGAAGAAACTTCGAAATTTGCCGGCTTTCCACGTTTTGGAACCGGTGAGGCACGCCAAGATGTTCTGCCACTTTGTAGGCAAACATGCTAAAAGTTTTATGTGTCATCCCTTGACACACCGTCATCTCCACCAGAAACTTGACCATCTCCGCTTCTTGTTCGGCTGTAAAAGTTGGTTTGAAGCTTCCCTGGCCAATGTGTTCTGGCACACCTTTTTTAGCAAACTTGCCCACTGTCGACCTCGGCAAATCCCAAGCTGCTGCCGCTTCCCTGATGGTCATAAAATGACCGTTGACGGCCTCAGCGGCCTTGACGTAATCAGATCATAGCACCAAAGAGCGGTCCATGCTTCACGTTTTTTAATGGAATGTTGCCCGTTGGGATTAAAAGTGCGAATGAACAATTCATTTGCACAATTAGTCGCTCCAACGCTAAATTGGACAAGTGCTGGTGAGACACGCAATTTATTGCGTATTGACTCCACACTATCACTTGCACTTGTCCAACTTTTGCTCGCTTGATCGAGTCGTCCACGCCACTACGCATATCGCTGTCTCCCAAGAACGTCGCAAAAGGTCTTTCGTTTTGGCTTCTACGCAAAACGTATATTTGCGACTCCGTTTCAAGTCTGCTTCTCGGCGATGAAACCGTCCCCTGTAGCTTGTCTACTTTTACCCACCCGCACATTATTACATTCTCCTTACATTCCGTTGGAATACATATGTTGCCCTAGCTGTGTATAGTCTCAGTGTTTATTTAGGAGTTTGCTGGTTAGTGCAATGGTACCTTACAATTGTAAGTACTCTTTTAATAAACTGGTGAAGGTTCAAATAAGAAACCGTCTTAAGAAATTCAAGCACGAAAAAAGAAATTGAATCTTATGGTTGAACTTCAAACGTTCGACACGGTAAGCGGTGAAGTGCTAGAGAGGTGGCGTTGGTTTCAGATCCGTGAACTACATTTCATTCTAATTTGCAGTGATATACGTATTTCATGAGAGCTGCATTGTTCAAAACGATTAGTTTAAGTGAAAGTGCTTTTTTCTCGTGGTATTTTTATCTGACAATCTTATTCACAATTAAAAAACTTCGGGAATTTCGAAAATCAACTTCATTTTCGGGTTATTCGAACCCGACAGAGCCTTGTCGGGTAGAACGTACTTACAAAAATGTCGGGTTGTCGGTTTATTCGCATCGAGTCAGGTCGACAATTGACGGCTCAAAGTGCCCGACAGTGTCGGCTGTCGGGTTACACGAAGCTTCCTTATGTATCCATATGCTTCAATGGCACACAAGTGTTTCCGTTGGTGCGTGGACTATGTGGACTTCCATAACGCTGAAGGGAGTGCAACGTGCAGGGGGAAGCTGTGAGCGCCAAACTGGATTTCTTTCGTCAAGTCCACGTTTGGTTTGCAGACCTTTGTGTCTCAAAGCAAATTTAATCAACAAAGAGGGAAAGTTCTATAAGAAGCATATATTTACCAACACTCAATTGCACATCAGTAATTGCACGGCAATATGTAAGTGAAACCAAGCATATATTAGTTTTGGGGACGTTCAAACTAAAGGGGTGCATCATATGCTCTGTTTAGTTATTAAGAAGCCCAAAGTTAAGGGGGGGGGGTTGATAAAGACGAAGAGACTTTTGCCTTGTCAAAAGGAGCTGCTGTGGCGAGCAGTGTTTGAAGCTCAAACTGGACCAAGTATTTAAGGCCAAACAAGTCCTGATCAACGTACAGTTGGACTTGGCCTTGCCAAGTCTTCACTGGTGCCTGGAGTAGACGAAGTAACGCCACAAATGAACGGTAATCTATAGTTTTTGAAGTTGTGAGTTTTGTTCTGCTGAAAGGGCAAATTGATTGATCGTTTTCGATGATTTTATCGGAACTGTTTGAGTTTATGTTTTGCAGGTTTTCAAACTGCCCACTGCCCACTGACGAACCAGCTGAAACTGATTTCTCCTTTCCAGTCTTTTGACGTGTAGCAAGTGAAAGCGAAATCAGCCACAATGAACTGTAAGTGAAACAAGAATCTTGTTCATTTTGATGTTCTCTCAAAGCAAGATACAAGCTCTTATTAAATGTCACTTTGTATTATTTCGACAAGCCAAGAAAGAGTGCAATGGACAGAACGATCGACAGACGAAACACAGTGTGACGGATTTTTGCGGTCACTCCAAATGCAAGGCGTGCATGGAGAATTCGCCAAATTGCAAACAGTGCAACCCTGGCGCTGCGCTGGAGGAAACGCCGGAGACAAGTAACAAATTATTTACAAACTAAATACATAGTGACATTGTTTAATCCAAACCCGCCAGGTCGGAAACTTGCAATCAAAAATCGAAACTTTTTTTACCCTATCCGGTAGAGTTTCAAACGGGTAATTAGCAAATGTAGAATAATTAATGATTATTTCATAGTAAGTACCCAATAAGCAGCCGCTAGTATGTAAGCAGTCATCATCAAGTTTCAGATATCACGACTTTAAATTGTAAACTTGTGCAAACTTTTCGCCTTCGATTAAGATCTAAATAAACATAAAATCAAATAATTCAAGGTTTTGAGAACTTTACTCATTTATAGCTGCATTTGGTTATGAGTATTCTACTTTGCCAATTTGAAGATTTTTAAAAGGGAGTAGGTCACAACCACAACTTCATAAAAGAGCTCAATAATCTTTAAATTGTATGGCTCAGATTGATAGAATTAGTAGCATAACAGGCAACATAGTAAATTAAAGCCTTTGACGAAAATGAGTGCAATCTGACTGAACCCTAGTCATGCATACAAACGTTTAGAATTCTCCTGATGAACATCCCCGTCGCCCCAAGCGCAACTGCTGTAAAATGCACCGAGCAC
>JAQGBJ010000314.1:0-46872 GCA_034698345.1 Sphaeridia pumilis | reverse complement strand
CCTGCAGCACAGATCTTCGTGAAACGCGAATCGATGCGTATTTCTGCGATTTTCCTCAAATCATTTGACCTGCCGGGAAAGGTTTGTTTTGTGGTGGCTTTGTGGAAAGCGTTATTGACGTTTCACTACAGAAATGCCCGTATGCCGGTAAAGTGCAAAGGCGTAAATCTACGTAGTTTTCTCTTCTTCTCTTTTAGGCTTGTGTAAGCAAAATTGGCGAATTGTCAATTGGTAACAACTGCTAGTAAAACCAATTTAGGCATCAAAAGGCATTAGGATTTGTGCATAAGCTGCAAAGATAACCATAACAGTTGTTTGTCCGCTCTTGCTATTTGACAGTATCGCCCGTTTTGATCAGTAACTCACAGCTTGAGGTCCTAAAACGATCAGACGAGAGACGAAAAGAAGAAGAGATTGATTCTGAATGCTGACATTAGGCATAAATACATGTACAAGGGACAATGAAATTCAAACAATTGACGGATCTTTGTATCAGACGTTGACCGTCGTCAGTGCTGAGCAGTCGTACAAGGACTGTTGTTAAAGTGGGTTCAATTTTGGCAACTTGCAATTTTTCAGCCAACATGTCCCGGTGGAACTTGATTGGCGTAAATGTGGTGTTCGTCTTGGCGCTGAGCTGGAACGTCGCGACAAGCACCAAGTAAGTACAAAATAAAAATAAAATAGATACATAAAAGTAGACTTTGGGAAACGGGTTTCTCCTGAAAGTCAAGAAATATTATACAAAAATACACATGTACATAAGTTCAAACGATTTAACCAGCACTGCAGCCACTTCGAAGCAAATTCAACCAAATGCTTTTGCTTGGACCTGTAACCAAGGGAAATGTGTCAAAGGTGACATCACTGGAACCGCTGCCGGTGGTTATCCGATCGGTGTTTGCAAGTTGAACTGTGGGGATGCTGGGGCAATCTGGCCCAAGCCCTCTGGAAGGGTGAGAAAGCATAGCGGAAAAATATATATTTATATAGATTTTTTAGGAGTGGTATTCATGAAAAAAATTATTTTGCAGGTCACTCTGGGCCAGGGCTTCTTCGGATTCTACCCACAAAACGTCCAAGTTGTCAGTGTGAGCGCCCCAGATTTGCCAACTCAGACATTGCTAAACAAGGCTCTCGACAATTTCAAAGAATATTTGCTTAAGGTGAGCAAAGCGATTTATCACAACTTTTATCATGTCATCTGCGGTCCAGCAGGATCCATTGTCTATCAGAAACATTGTTTGTTGTTGACGCTTCGGTGCATTCTAATCTTGGTGATGATGCAGACGTTGAAGCTTATAATCATAAATTTAGCCAAGGAGACAAATATCCTGATAGAAATAGATTTTGATAAAGGGTAACAATCATAACAATTTTGCAGGAACACCCACTGTACAAGGGCGATGGAGTTTCTCCTTTCCCATCAACGGGAGACTTGAAGGATAATATTCTGAAGGTCAGCATCGGAGTGCAAGCCAAGGACAGGTCCGTCAGACTCTTCAGCAATGAGAACTACACGCTGTCAGTCCAGAAAGATTCCGAGAAGGTGAGGTTTTAAGTTACTATTTTTGTAGTCATCCCCAATATTCAGCTTTACTTGAATGCAAGATAAGATGCACCAGCTTTATTTTTTGGCTTTTCCCTTGTTACGTTACGTAACCAAAAAGATGTTGAGCATTATTTAGAGACTAAACTTTGAGTTCAATGTAGCTCAAATCCCATTAACTTTGCTTTAATTGAAGGTCGGATCTGTAATGATCTTGGCGAACACGTACTTTGGAGCCCGTCACGGTCTGGAGACTCTGAGTCAGCTTTTGGCTTATGATGACGCCCAAGACTGCCTTCAAGTAAGAAGAAGAGCTTTAATCATTATTTTTGAAAATAAAAAATTCGGATCGATACATGGAAAAATTTGTAGATTGTCGATTCCGCTACTATCGCCGATGGCCCAGCTTACACTCACCGAGGCCTTTCGATGGACACTTCAAGAAATTACTTTTCCATCGACTCGCTGAAAAGGATTATTGATGGAATGTCGTACAACAAGTTGAACATGTTCCACTGGCATATTACCGACACCCATTCATTTCCCATGTTCTCAAAGAGTGTTCCAGAGGTAAAAGCCCAAGTTTCAAATGTCTTGAGAAAATAATGTGTGGCTGTGTTTATTTACACAGCTTTAGTACCCTTTGATGGGATCCAAATCTGAGGAAACTATCCATATTCATGTATTCTTTCTTGTACGGTGATTTCAGATGACCAAGTATGGAGCTTATGCCCCTCACAAAATTTACAGTATTGAAGACATTCAAGGTTTGATTGAATACGCGAGGGTTCGGGGAGTGAAAGTATTTCCGGAAATTGATGCTCCAGCCCATCAAGGTTTGAATCAAAATTTTTCATGAGACATTGAAGACCTGTTGAAGCAAAATCTTAAAATACTTTTTTAAGGAAACGGGTGGCAATGGGGTCCAAACGCCGGTTTAGGCGAGCTTGCCCTCTGTGTCAACAAGGAGCCTTGGGCAAGTTACTGTGTCGAACCTCCATGCGGTCTTTTGAACCCAGCAAACCCAAATATGTACGACGTCCTAGGTAATTCAATATTGTTTTTCAAGTGTCAATCAAAATTTCATGCACTTGACACCCTCTTTCAAAGTAATTAGCACCAATTACAGTTTTAATGTTTTGGGAAAAATGTATTCTTGGAATGGGAAAAAGCAAAAGTGCTTTTGACGCCACTGAAGTACATACAAAAAAGTTCGAACTTTGGAACATAGGTTCTTGAAATCGAGTGTTAATTGTCGTCTCAAAGCTTGCTCATCAATCTTGCAAAGAAAAGTGAAATGATAACAAGTTTTTTGTGTATGTTATCTTTAGGCAAAATCTACGGCGATATGCTCGAGATGTTTGAACACGATATGTTTCACTTTGGTGGCGACGAAGTTAAGCTGGATTGCTGGCTTGAGAACCAGCAAATCACAGATTACCTGGCAGCCCAAGGCAAGCCGAACAACAAGGAAACCCTGATCGAGCTCTGGGGAGAGTTCCACGCCAAGGGTAATTAATTAGTTAAGGTTGCTGAAAATTGCGAGGCAATTTGTACTTGAATCACCTGCCATTTATTTCCAGCTCTTAAGCAGTACAAAGACCGGACACCTGTGAATGTTACGGGCATTGTCTGGACTTCAGAGTTGGCTTCCATTGAACATGCGCAAAAACATTTGCCCAAAGAAGACTATGCAATCCAGATTTGGACGACTGGTAAGTGATGGTGTTGAGGTTGCGATTTTTGTTGAAGGTGAAGAAGTTGATTATTAATTCATTATAATGTTGTATGTTTGTGGCGATGATAGGCGCGGATCCAACAATTCCTTTCCTTGTGAAAAATGGTTATCGCGTTATCTTTTCCAACTATGACGCCTTGTACCTCGATTGTGGCTACGGTGCGTGGATCGGCGAGGGAAATAATTGGTGTTCGCCATATAAGGGTTGGCAGGTAAGAAGAAGAAGAAGATAATTCTTTTGAGCAAAACTTGTGTGGACGGGGTATTCACCTGGACACATGAGAACTTTTTCCATGAGAGCTTTAAAAAATACGAGATGAGTTGATCCAGCCTAACCTCTTGTCATGCCTTGATGAAATATTGCAGAAAGTCTATTCCAACGATCCAGTCCAACTTCTATCCGGTTTGACTCCAGAAGAGATTGAAAGTGCAAAGAAAAATGGCCAACTCCTTGGTGCTGAAGCTGCCATGTGGACTGAACAGGTTTGTTCTTATGAGATTAAGATAATATTGCATTGTTCCACAACTTTTTGCCCGCATCTAATCGCCATTCAGCCAATTCAGCATCCTTAATTAATTTCATTATCATTTACCCATTGAATCATTTTCAGGCTGATGAAAACTCGGTTGAAGGCAAATTGTTCCCGCGACTTGCTGCCTTGGGCGAACGCCTTTGGACAAACCCCAGTACAAATTGGTATGCCGCTGAAACTCGTATGATTAACCACCGTGAACGTTTGGTTCGACGTGGTATCAAAGCAGATTCACTTCAGCCCGAATGGTGTCACCAGAATGAACAACTTTGCTACGCTTAATCTGGACACAAAAACATGTGACGAATGCTGTTGATTTTGACGGCCAATTTTTGTGGCGAATAATTTTTTTTGTTTAATTGTTATTGTTTGATTTGATTATTTTGATTGACTTGCACTTTGTGGGAATAGAAAGAATTCGAAGCCATAAAGTGTATAATGAAAAAAAATACTGTTTCTTTATTTCTGCAAGATGCTTGGCGAAAAGTTGAGACAATTGAAGGCGACAGAGGGACAAGGCAAACAATATTGTGTTTCATGAAAATACAAACTTATAATTATTGACAACATGTACAAAAGTTTTTGATTAGATCCACACACCGGTCTTACAACAGTCGTATACTTTTGTAAAGCAATTAGTTGCAGAATAATAGAATCTGACGTAGGAACAATTGACGAGAACTTGGGACAAGTTATAAGACTTCTGAAAGCTCGTCAGCTCGAGCTACAGATTCGGAATATATATTACAGGAACTTGTTTATTATATTAGGAACAAAAAGTTTTGGCGTTTGTACTGAAATATATACATTTTTACACAAAGGAGGCGTTAAAATGGCATGAATGCATATGTAGGAACAAAATGTTGGCGGAAATTGAGGATTGGACGAGATCTTGAGGCTCATCCCATAGTCATAATGTCGTCGTGAAAGCAGGCGGAGATGATGGGGTTGTGCCCGGGTGATGAATGGATTTGCGGGTGGTGGTGGCCATGTTGCTGGTGATGAAAGTGAAGCGGCGGGTGATGATCGGGTTGACTGGTGGCGTAATGCGGAAGCATTTCAGCTCCGTGATGGTGGCTGGGGATGCCCGAGTTGAGATGAAATGGTAAATTTGGATCTTCGTCAGCATCGTCCAGGTGGACACAGTCCTTGGCGGAGCCTCCTTCTTCCCAGCCGATGCTCGAACCAGTTTCGTCGGCGTCGTCGCTCCCGCTTCCCCCTCCTCCACTTCCGTTTCCGCCTCCGCGATTGAAACCGAACGGCCATGTCTGCAAATAGCCGAAGAGAGACTGTTCATAAAAACAAGTTTTTGGTGACGTCGAGACATTTATGAAATAAAAATCTGACTTTCGTTCGAAGCATGTACCAAGAAAATCAAAGATCAAATGTTTGGATTGACACCTCGGAAATATTTTGACGGGAAGTTGAAAGGAGTAGCGACTTTTTGTATACATTGAAAAAGGGATCGAATTCAAGCAAGGCTGCGATTGGCGTCAGTTTATTTTACAATGGTCCCTTTCATGTCCGGCAAGAGTGCCGCAGGCCTTTTGATCTTGCCGATTATCCAAACAGGTCAGATTGATACAGGACAAAAGTTACAATTTTTCTGCTGCCTGTTCCCTTGTTGAAAAAATTCTAAGGTTCTAAAAACTTAACTTTATATCAATCAAGAAGGCTTCTCTAAATAAAGACTTGAATTTGAGGCTTCAAAAACTGCTTCTACCCTGGTGGTTTTCGGTTTCTTTTAAGTTTGTATTTATTTGCCCCAAGAATTTTATGACTCTTTCCTTGGTGACCAGATACACTTAAGTTCCACCCGCATAACGATAAACAGAATTGGACTTGCCGACTGTAAACCGGACTCCAAAGAGGAAGCAAATGACTAAAAGCTGTAATTTTTAATTTCAAGAACAAAGATCACATTGTTTCCCTTACCAAATTCATTGCCGGATGAAGTGAGGTCGTCTCATCGCTCGTAAACGGTTCATCCCTTAAAATTCCTTTGAGGTGGGCAATGTAAGAGGAGGCGAGGCGAAGTGTGTCCAGTTTGCTCAGTTTGGTATCGGCGGGTACCCACGGCAGCGTCGTTTTTAATCGGCAAAACGCCCTACTTAGCACCCGCATTCTTGCTCGCTCTCGGGCATTTGCGGCATTTCGCTGAACTGGTTTCTCCTTGCCGTGAATTGATCGAAGATTCCCCGAACACTTTTTCTTCCGTGGCATTCTGCCAAATACAATTAAAACATTTTTGTAAACAACACTTGCAAGAGTTGGAATTGTCCGATATGATCACATTTTACGAGCGCGCTTGTCATTAAAACTGCTTCTTTTGTTTATAATGTTAACGTGAAAAAAGCCCGGGTGTGTTATGATCGGCAGGAGGACCAGTTGGATACTGCGTGGTGGTGGTCGATGCCTATAATAAAATATGCTGCTGACTTGAATACAGTTGGACCGCTAGATTTATAAGTTGGAATTTTTTGTTAGACACAAATCACAAAGATTGCCGATGCAAAAGATGTTATCGCCCACCATAACTGTATGAAGAGGCTGTGCCTAAAGTAATATCAAGTATAATTTTATTCGAAACAATTTTTTAAAGATCAGGTGGCGTTTGAAAAAGCGGGGCAAATCATATGAATCGAGTGAAAGCTGAAACTAATCCATACGCCTATAATGCGATCAGGTTACCCCGTTGAATGAAGGAGAGATTAATTTCTGATCAAGATTGATGGAAATCAAGATCGGAAATGGGTGCAAGGATAGCAAGGAATAAATTCCACTATTTTGTCTATTAAACTTTGGAAGATTATATTGCTGCTTTTGAATCTCAAATGATTTTGTGACGAGAATATCCAAACGTTAAATGCTTCGCAATTAATTTTTTATTTATAAAAAAATTACCTGAAATTTGGCTCCTGATTTTGCTCACCTCGGACACTGAAAATTTAATTTCTTGTAACACCCAAACACTATCTCACCAGAATTTCAAAAATGCTTCAGAGTAAAAAAATTTAACTGCTGGTTATTTCCCGTCTATTCGGGTTGACGCTTGAGGCTAAAATGAAATAGATCCGAAAAAATCCGTCGTGTTACTATCCGAGTGAAACGTTGCGGAAGAAAGTGTTGAGGATGAATATAGAAAAATTGTGATGCATTGGGTGTGAGACAAGGGAAGAAATTTACCCGCCTCACTAAAGGCATAAGCACGCCTTCGGTTCATTTTTAGCTTCAGTTCTAGGGCCGTATGGGCTTTTCGGATATCCATCCGGAACGGCGTTTACGTCACCATCATTACAGCGGACCAATCCCAATCAGTTGCTCCCCGAACCGTAAAATTCCTATACTCATCCTTTCTTCAAATGCACTTTATGAAAAATACATTTCCTCCCTGTCCGTCTCTTGTGTCTTAGGACGGCGGCATCTAGAAGTCTTGGGAACTGCTAAAAAATTAACTAATTTTTGCAAGCCTTTTGAAACAAAAGCTCGGAAAGTACATTTGTACCGTTAGTGGTGGTTACGGAAAGGAATTTTCGTTTTAAAGAATCTAAGAAAAAGACCATCAGGCTTTAAAAAATCTTTGTGTGCGTTCCATGTATGTTGATAGTTGTGGTGTTGTTTTACGTAATGCATTATTTGCACGCTACTTGACTTTACATGGAAACACTTTCTTTGGGTTCAATTAAGAGACAGACAAACGATCATTGGTGTTGAACTTGTGGAGCCTCAGCGGGGTCGTCCATGTCCTCTGAAGTTGTGTGGTCCTTGTTGGCTTGGCGTCAGACACTTGTTGCAGATTCACCCCGACTGAACGACCATTAAATGGCGACACTGTAATGATGGCTTTTCCTTCCTGAATTTTAATTGCTCCTCCGAAGGAACAATCAACGGAAGAGGTTCACGAAAGATTAATGGTCTCGTGCGTGTTGATGAGCTGACTGAGGAGACAAAATTGTCACTTGATTCAGAAATATTCATTGAAGGACGTTTCGGCTACAATCGTCCTACTGTACATTACACGTGCTACAAACTTGTCAGCGGTTTCAGGGTTTTGGTCTCCAATTAAGCGTGAAGTCCTAACGACCTGTCAAGTTATGCATCACCGCCAAAGCACCCAAACCATTTTTTACAGGTCAAGTCACAAGGACCTTACAGCTGGAAGGAAGAACCCTTCTGAACCAATATATGCTCCTGATGTCAATACATAGTGTGGGACTTGCCTCCTGTCCGGGGCTCTACAAGACTGTCTCAGGTTTCTTGGAATAACTTTTTCCCCCAAACCTATTTGGGTAAAAATATTATTTCCCAACGTTTCCTGAAGGGCAACTTATGGTTTCTCCTAAGTATATAGTCTAGAAGGCAAATGAAAGGGTCAGTCAGGGGTTTGGTGAGACATTTTTATTTGGAGGCAGCTGAAGTAAAAAATTGCTCATTTATATCCTGAGTTCCTTTATATTTACGACCATAGTGCTAAAATGAGTTTGTAATAGCATAACCAGAATCAATTGTTGGTTGGGCTCATTTCATGTACATGCCTTTCTTCCTCCGATGTTGGTGATCTTTAAAGTTTTTCGGAAGCCAGTAGTGGAACGTTTTGAAAATCATTGTGTACGACCGTTCTTCACAACCCTGATAAACGTCGTCACAGAAGACTTTCCCCTGCAGTCCGGTTTTGATGGCCTCGGCGCTTGCATCGGTCATTTCAATTAGTTCTTTGCTGTCAAATTCAAATTAATATTTGGGCTTAGTTGACAATGTTTCAAAATAGTTGGACAAATTTTGCAGCTCACCTGAACCACCGGATGACTCTCAAAACGGGTTTTGGAAGGCGCTTGATTCCCTTGTGAGCCTCACAAAGGGCTAACAGTTTGCAAGCCGGAGTTGCCATTCCAGGAGGCAGAAGTGCGAACGGCTGGTATTCGAAATCGGGAAATTTGTCGTTGTCCCAAGCCATTGTGTTGTTCAGATCAGCAAAGTCCATGCTTCTTGGTTGTGGGTCCTGATGGTGGCCTCCTAGAACGTACTTGCGAGATGGGATGCCGAACATGTAACCTAAGCAAACACGTTTTGTAGGAACTTGAACTATAAGAGTTTTTAAAGACATTTTACCAAGGCTTTGCAGAGAATCTCTTACCGAATGGGGATGTGATGACTCCGAAAATTAAAATCAGTAGTAACGAAATTGACAAAAACACTCCGATTGATCCCGCAATGGGCCGAATGAATAAATTGGCAATGTCATACGGTAAACTCATTTTGAAACCGCCCAGCATGGGCATTACGTACTGTGCCTTGGCGTCCACTGATGTGGGCAGGTACAAAACCGTCAAACAACATATTGCTGCCACTTGAAAACAGGAAAACTTAAGGCACATTGTGCTGAAAGTAAGAAGATTGATCCTTGATGCAAAGGGCTTTGAACAAACTAAGTGCTTGAGCCTGAGTTTTGATGCTTTTTATGTGGAGAGGTCATTAAGTGAATCAGAAACTCATTAGTATTGTACCCTGACCTATCCCACGGCACTGTTTTTCTACCGAAATTTTTAAAAACAGTTCTACTTTGAAGTTCAAACCGGAATACAGGTTGGATCTGGAATCATTTGACTCTGTCATATTTATTTCGCATTTTTAAAAGTAGTACAAAACGTGCACATATTCTCTTATTGGTCCCGAATTATGTTAAGTAAGTAGAAGGATTCGCTAGCAGTTTGGTTATTGATCACTCTATAGTAGTACATACGCATAATAAAATTCTGACCCTCAAGACTAGAAAATACTGTTGATGTCGAAAGTTTCAGCGTTGGTATGTACTTTCCTTACAGACCCGAAGAAATCAGTAATACGAACACGAGCAGGATCCCTTGCGAAAAGGTCAGTTCGGACTCCAACTGTTGACATACATTGGTATCTTGGGCATACTTGTAGCTACGCAGAAACAATGAAGAAGTAAATTCTTTTTATCTCTACATGTATTTCTGAACGGGCTTAACCCTTTTTGGCACTTACAAATTCGCCCATGGTAGAATTTGTGGCTGGCTTGACCTTTTCCAAGAACTCCAATGCGTAGTATGTATATCTGTCAATAATGTAAACTCCTATACTGGTGTCCACGTGATGCTGTAGAGCAAAAAATGGATCTTTATGACAACGATGACCAAACAATGAGTTGCGGCTTATTCAGATTCAGAATTACCGAAAGCGAATCTTCTCCAGTCAAACTACTAGCAACTGCTAGGATGTTGGGCGAATAAAACCTCGCATACATTGAAGCTGCTTGGCAGGTGTCAACCATCACAAACATTTCGTTGTACCTGAAGGACATAATACATATTTTAGAGTTTCCCGATCCATTTTTTATCCATAACATGTGCGTTGCACCTCACCGTTTTTTCTGCCACATTTGCTCGAACGCATCCGCAAGCTCCACGTTAGTAATTTCCTCAGAATCCTGAAACTTCAAAAACCCTTCTCCCCCATGCCCAGTCATATAAATCAAGATATTGCTATTCTCGTCGGACAACAAGCGTTTCGATCGTGGAGTTTCAGTCTCTGGCCGACCGGTCAGCAATCGTAGGAAGTTCTCAACCGTCACATCATATCCTCTGGAAATAGTAACAACCATTTATTTACTGTACTGTTTGGTATCACAACTTGACAAGTGAACATTTAAGCATTACCTGTAATCCACTTCAACATCTTCTCCATAGACATCAATATTCTGGTTGGCATTGTTGAAGATAGTTGCAGGTGAAGGATTTCTAGGGTTACACGCCATGTCATCAGCAATCATAAGTATGATTTGACTATCAGGAATGCCAAGACGTTTCACGCTTCGGTAGATGGACAGAACGTTTGCTACATGGCGGTAATTGAACCAAAATCTGGACGTATCTACCAGTACAGCCCAGTTATTTGTGTGATTGGACTGAAATCAAGAACAGATTCATAAGAAAGTAGCACCGAATTGTCGCTATGACAAATGACTGACTGAGTTGACAGAAAACTGTACTTCACCGAAATACTTACCGCCAGGAAGTCTACAAAACAGAACCCCGATGTGGCGAGCGTCAGCAGAAGAGTGCATGCACTTATGCATTTGGTGTAACAGTGACTAGAATGCATCTCGGAGGCTCCAAATTCTGCAAAAACAGATTAAAAATGAGATCATCAGTAACTATTCCTGCTGATTTGAGTCCAAAAACTTATTAACTCGTGCAAAACTTTGGGCTCAACCGGGATTTGAACCCGGGACCTCCTGCACCCAAAGCAGGAATCATACCCCTAGACCATTGAGCCTTATTGACTTTTCAGCGTTCAATTCGTTTAGTTAGTCTGAGCAAGTACAAAGTAAGTGTATTAACAATAATAAACTTGCTCTTACAAGATTTCAACAACATATACGTTGTCAAATTATATTGAATAAAAACAGCAATCATGATCATCAAGATGACGAGCCGAAAAGGATGAATTCTCAAACTGGACCAAGATTGGCTTTGTAAATTGTACGTCAAATGCTGTAATACGTATATATATGCTTCATTTTGCTCGGCTACTTCACCGATTGATTCTTCCGTAGCAGTAAAAACAAGTCGAACCGAAACATTGCAAAATGATATAAAAAACATACCGTTATTATCCCAGGTAACAGCGGACTGAATCTTTGTTTGAACTATGACACTCCGGTTTCGGTTAGGTCACTGGTATTCCAGCAGATTGAAGCACTCTACCATTCAAATCACAAATGATACTGGTGTGATCATCTTTCACAAAATCTAATGGAAAATAAACACTAGATAAGTTCATAGATATCAGAATTATAGGAAATTGCTGCAGAAGTTGATTTTAAGGTTTTCGGTTGTGAATATTTGTCATGTTTTGCGGTTCAGAGCCAACTTTGCCGCTCATGCATTTGAATCTAATTTTGCTCTATTGCTGCGAGGGGAAGTTTGAGACATTTGAAAATAACGTTGTACATGTCCCGCACAAAAACATATCAACATTTTCCAAAACAAAAGCCGGCATGCACAAAACTGTGTGCACTTGCAAAGTGTAATTTACTTGTCAACTTTGGTTAATTCTGTAATTGATAATTCAAGTTTTACTCGATACTTTTGAAAACATTGGTGACTTGAAAACTATCACTAAACTTGATCTAAAATGGCGTCTACAGTTGAAGGCGTATTTCCGGAAAACTTGAGCACCACAATTAAGAAAACAAAATTGTTGGTTGTTGGTGCTGGCGGCATAGGATGTGAGTTGCTGAAGAACCTTGTGCTGACTGGATTCCATGACATCCACGTGGTAAGTGCATCGGAAAAGTTATTTAGTTTAATCACAAATTACCAATTGACTTGAAAAAATTTTTTTCTCTTAGCTGGACTTGGATACAATTGAAGTCAGCAACCTGAACCGTCAGTTTCTCTTCCGAAAGGAACACGTGGGGAAACCTAAAGCTATTGTAGCTAAAGACTCGGCGTTGG
The DNA here is from genome assembly GCA_034698345.1 of Sphaeridia pumilis. Lineage (NCBI taxonomy): Eukaryota > Metazoa > Arthropoda > Collembola > Symphypleona > Sminthurididae > Sphaeridia > Sphaeridia pumilis. Next base: position 34,572 of record JAQGBJ010000314.1, on the reverse strand, counting down.
CGTTCAATCCTAATGCTAACATCACTGCTTACCATGATAGCATTCTCGAGTAAGATTTGATTTGGCTCATTACGACGTTTGGAGCTCACATTATATATTTATTGTCACTTATAGATCCAAGTATGACGTAAACTTCTTCAAGCAATTTGCTGTTGTCCTCAATGCTCTCGATAACCTGGCCGCACGCAGCCACGTAAATCGTATGTGCCTGGCAGCTGATCTCCCGCTTGTAGAGTCTGCCTCCGCTGGGTTCAAAGGAAATGTCACTGTGAGTTTTTGCCGCTACAGTTCAATCTAAATGAAGAACGGAATCTTGATTATTAATTGGCTTTTTTCAGTGTTACAAGAAAAATATTAGCGAATGCTACAATTGTACTGAACGCCCCAGACCCAAAACATTTCCAGGTTGTACTATTCGTAATACGCCTTCTGAACCTATTCATTGCATTGTGTGGGCGAAGCATTTGTTCAAGTAAGTATAAGATTAGAGTTGTCTTGTTTACATGGGATTGCGAAATAAATTCGTTTTTTTGCAGTCAACTTTTTGGGCAAGCAGACGAAGATCAAGATGTGTCACCCGACTCAGCTGACCCAGAAGCTATCGGTAAGTTCAAATCATTTGTTGCATGTGCTATCGAAACCTGTCGAAATTGTGTGGTTAATTTTTAGCTAATGCGGGATCTGCTGCTTTGAATACTGAAAAAGAGGCAACGAAAGTATCCACTCGAGACTGGGCTATCAATCATAACTATGATGGTGTAAAATTGTTCCAAAAATTCTTCTGTGATGATATCAAGTACTTGCTATCGATGCAAAATTTGTGGGTTACTCGGAGAGCGCCTACTCCGCTTGAAATCGATGATTTGCCAGATGAAGGTACATTTACGTTAAAGACATTCCGTAGTACTCAGACATGAATTTCCGTGTTCGTTACATCATGCTTATCAAGGTTGACTCAATTTGCAGTTCCGTCCAGTAGTACCGTTGTGTCGAGTAGTGGTGGTCTTAAAGATCAGCAAGTATGGAGCGTGGCTAAATGCTTTGAGGTTTTCAAAGATTCTTTGAAAGTCTTGCAACAGCGTTTCACGGTGAGGAAATATTTTAGGCCATCAAATGACTTTTGATAATCTCAATAACAATTAGTTTTTTTGCACTAGGATGGGAACAAGGAACCGCTGATTTGGGACAAAGATGATGACGTCGCTATGGACTTGGTGACTTCTTGCGCTAACATTCGTTGCTACATCTTTGGAATCTCTCAAAAGAGCCGCTTCGACACGAAATGTATGTCTAACTCAATGGAATGACAGCAGTAATTTTAATGGAAGGTAATATTAACTCAGTTTCTGTTTGCAGCAATGGCGGGAAACATCATTCCAGCAATTGCCTCTACTAACGCTATTGTTGCGGGATTGATGGTAATGTTGCTTTTCAACGTAATTCAAAACCGTTTCGACCGCGTGAAGACTGTAAGTAATGGGCCTTTTTTAATTAGATTGAAGCGCTGAATATCAATGCACTAAGTGTTTCCAATTCCGATATCTTTTCAGCTTTATGTTTCTGACAAATTGAATGTCAGAAAGGAGCTTTTTGCTAGTGATATCGTTCAGCCACCAAATCCCAAGTGCTATGTCTGCAAGGAAAAACCAGAAGTGAGTAATCAATGGAACTCGAATGTAGAATGACAGCCTCGTCTAATATGATTTTTCTTACAGATTGCGTTAAAGATCGACTTGGAGAATGTCAGTATCAGAATGCTGAAAGAAAAAGTTCTCCAGGGAAGTCTTAATATGGTAGCGCCAGACGTGGAAATCGAAGGAACTGGAACACTTTTGCTCTCTAGCGAAGAAGGAGAGAGTGATGATATTATAGACAAACTGCTGAAGGATTTCAGTGTCAAAAATGGCACAAGGCTGGTGTGTGATGACTTTCATCAGAATTATCAACTTACCATTAACATCATCGTTATGAGTGATGAAGAGAAGGAAGATCATAGGAATCGCGATGAGCCATTCTTTCAAATAATTGGAGATGCCACTTCTCTCAAACCCAAGGATCAGACTGATGAAGAACCGGCTGCTAAAAGAGCTAAGACAGATTCTGAAAAACCAGAAGGTGATTACAAGTAGTGAAGATAATTTTTTTACATTCACACGCTGTTTCTAATTCTTTAAATTGTAGATGGTGAAGATGATCTTGCTATCGTTGGGGACTACAATGGCGAAGATGATCTCATTTTGCTTGATGAAAACAATGAAACTATTGAAGCACCGAAGAAAACGTCCATCCAACAACCTGATAAACGACCGCGAACGATGGACGGGGATGATGATGATGATGATGAAGCTCCGAAAAAGCTCATCAGACTTTCCGCTAGCGACGATGTGATAGAATTGGATTAATTCGCTCTATGTTATTCAACATGATGGTGTTCGTCTATAATATTTTTTTCGAAGGAACGAAATGAAGGTGGATTATTAGTGGGTGATTTCACGATGTTGTTCGTGTTTCATGAAAGGGGAAATAAAATGATTTCTAAATTTTCTTTGTACGCAGGCTCTTTTATAGTGTCTCTAAAATCAGGGCACGATTCAACCAGTTCAACTTTCGTGTCATACTGAAATTCTTATAGAGAATTAATGGTACGGTAGTCATGTTGAAACATTAGTGCAAATTACATTATAGCGATTCTCAAGCTTATTAATTTTGAACAATTTGATTGCTTCTCTGCATAATTAATGACTAGCGAATCGTCTCATGACTGACACAGTAATAGCAATCCATATCTCTCTTTGAACGTTTGAACTTGTAAAATACTTAACCTTCTGTTAATTTCTTGGAATTATTTCGCCTATTTTTCGTTGCAACTTTTCGAATAACAAAATCACGGTAATCAGGCTATAGGTTCACATCGATCGAGCACTCGTTTTCAGTAGATTAAGTGCCCTGGGTTAGGAATCCTAACTTAGGATTATTTACGAAACTTGACAAAGGGAGAAAGTCTTGTCCACATGTGACAAAATAAACAGAATTTAAACATCCACCAGGGCAATTAACCGTTATCGCATCTAGCACTATCACAGCTGGTATTCCAGAACAGGCAAGAACCTATTCCCGAATAACAAAGAAGGGCAACAGCCACTACGAATACGAGGGAACAAATTGTACATGGTTTACGTTCTAGGAAGAATCCTGTTAGATATAGAACTATAAACATCACATGATTGTGTAACAATGCGGGGTTAACTGGCTTGGGCAGTAATAACACAGGAATGAGCCACTGTAAGCAATACATCTCGATTGGGCACCTGCAAAACAATATGCAAAACGTCAAAACTTACTAAATTGCGCGGTCAAGTAAGAAATGTTTTAGCGATCAAGACTAACCTTCAAATGCTCCTTATTTCAGATTCCAAGTTGACAACATGAAGGGTACGAAAGTGCAAACATTAGAGCAAGCAATCGAATGGTTAATCTCGTTGAAACTTAATGTCACGCTGATGGTAGTCCCCAAATCAAAGACATCTCAAAGTGGCATTTATGGTTAAGAGGATCGGTCAAAGCATCTGAAAATCAAACTAATAGTTAATCTTCAAAACTTTGGTTGGCAGTGACAGGTAACAAGCAGCGCTATTGGACATATTTCTTACGGGTTTGATTGGAGGAGCAAACTATTGGACTGTTCAGGCGAATCCCTTCAGACTGGCTTTATTATTGACCTCACGGAAGCTGTTCGCAGTTGATCGATTCACACTTTGAACTTTGCGAGAGTAAACTTGGTATATTACAATGGAAGTAAACAAATCAAAGACCGAAAAGGTTAATCTCAACAGATGCGAAGTTCGCGATAAGTCAAAAAGTAGGAAGAATATTGTTTGATTTATTCAAGATCGAACTTGACGTTAATATTTAAGAGTCAAGTCGAGCTGGTTCACCGCAAGTCATTCAAGAAGTCAGTTTTTGGATCTGTGCGTCAATGCGCGCGAAACGAGAAGATTTGAATTGTCTCCGTCAGAATCACAACATAAACATTCTGTGAGCGTAAGCCATAGCGACTGTATACTGTATACTAGTCGATTTCAGTTTTTTATGTTGTGTATATGACCTTTTTCGCAAATTCGCCTGGAAATGTGTACGCGTATGCATAAAAGTGTATTCTCCAGTTTTATTCCAGTCCTCCGGAGTTGTAGAAAATACGCCAAAGTAAAGTATTCATAGTACAAAAACGGAGAAAATTGCTATCCATATGCAAGATGTAGCCAATTGATTTGTGATTAGGTTCAATGTCAACATTGTTTACATTTACATGCGATTCCGTAGTGCTTTTAGCATTTAGTAAACATTAGTTTAGGATTGAAAAAAGTTTCAACTGGTGAAAACAGTTCAAATTGGAAGCTTTGTCATTGTGATCTAGAACCTAACTACCTTTTGCGTAAGCGCTCACGTGCCTTGTGGAAATTTCGCGGTGAAACTTGTAGTAAGAACTAATACTAATGAAATTCAAGCAAGCGTGTTCTTCCACGAAGCATTATTAAATTTTTGTTCGAAATTGCAGAAAATGAGCGAAGATGACGAAAAGTCTCCATCAGCTAAACGAGGGCTTTCGTTTGCCCTCACATCAGGAGTACTGGCAGCAGTGGCCGCAACATTCGGTAAATTCGCCTTAACCCGAAGTGAGACAATTTGGATCTGCGAACTTTGGGCTGAAACCTATAACAACTTTCTACCGGGCCACGATTACGTGTATTGCAACGAGGTAATTATAGGATCGAAACTTTTATACGACAATATTTATCTTGACAATGCGTATTTGACAACAATGTGTGTTTTAGATGGCGATATATTTTCAACTTTTTGCATTCCTGATGATGTTGGGAGTAAATGCTCTAATGTGGACGACGTTTGTCAAGGCATTGAGGCATTGCAAAACTTCACTGGAAGCCACTGTTACTAATACAGCAGCCAACTTTTTCGCATCGGTGAGGAGTTTTTGTGAATATAGAATAATTATTAGTTTGTTGTTTGTAAACGAAGAAAAATTAACTGGAGATTTGATTTCAGGCTCTTGTGGGTCAACTACTGTTTGACGAATCTTTAAGCATCTTGTGGTGGTTGGGAACTTTGTTAATAATCTTCGGCTTGGCTCTAATGAACTACTCGCAAACGGGAATTTGTTGCCGAAGTAGCTTCCGTGGCAAAAAGCTGAAATTCCGTTGAGACAAGTTCTCGGAAGACATACCATATCCAAGAGTCTGTCAAATCTGCAACTTTCACAAACGAGACTGCAGCAGCGCTAGTGTCTGAAGAAATTTAGTATACAATCTGCGTTGATTGTCCCTGTTTGGCTGTGTAACCAAGCGTTAGTTTTTGGGACGTATATTTGGAAGTTAGTTGATTATGGACATTAGATTGTGCTGAGCATTGAAGCTAGTCAGGTATTTCAGAGCTTGCATTTCTACTAGCATAGTTTGCCACAGTGGAACTTTTGCCAAGACAAGTGCGATAGCTGGAAAACTGTAGTACATTTATCAAAGCTTACCAGTTTGAGAAATGTAGCCTTCTGAACAATCAATCATTAGAATTAGCGCAGATCTTTACTATTAGCAAATGAAAATGATGTTTAAGAGCTTATTTTTGTGAAAAGAGTTTATTTGTTGGACAGTGGTGCTGCTAGTTGGAGAAGTTATAGCAAGGTTAGGGTTTGCTACTAGTTTGCGTAGATTGTTGATTTGTAGGTTTGAGTATCAACCTCGCGTTTGATCCAAGCTGTCGTCGAGGTTAATTTGCAGTTTTCTTGTGAAGTGAGGAAAATCACTTTAGCGCTTTTACATCTCAGAGCTTGTATTGTTATCTTTCACATCTGGACCTTATACTGAAACCTTCGATTTGAGGTTATCCAATCTTTATCTTATCAGTCTGTAAGGGAACAAAATGTTGTAACGAATTATTTATTCAAAGGACCACCAAGCGTCAATCTTTCTATATGTACACTTCGAGACTTCCTGAACCAAATTTAAACCTTCACTATGGAGTAATTCGATTTCGTCTTTATAGTAGTCTCTTGAAATTTCCAGTTTTCAGAATATGACGCTATTATAGTACATGCGACTCTATGATATGAGCTCTTTAACGTTCGAATGTTTTAACCTGAAAGACTATCGGCTGGACCGCCTAAACACAAATATGATCTCTTACTTAGTGGCATTGCGCCTTGAATTTGATCAATGTTACCAGTATCGTTAGACTAACTTATAAGATGGAACTTATGCGAATGGGCTGACGCTAGAAGAGCTGATTGTCAAAGATCCAAAATATGTATCACCGATTAAATCACTTGCATTATAATTCTCATTTTCAGTTATCTCAGCTCGTAGTCTCGCTGCGGAACTTTTATCAGGTATCTTAAAACAATCTTTAGGATGCTTTCAAATACTTCATGAAGCCTTGTTCAACATTTGAGCCCGGAGTTTGAACAGTGTGACGACAACTCCATTGTCATTTCATTTCGATTTCCTGATATTTCCGTTGTTGATATTTGTAAAAGTTTAATCTTACATATAAATGCAATGACTTGATGACAGGAAACGAAGAATTCGCCTCTGTTACGTCATTTGTCATTTGCTGCCGTAAGGTGAATTTTATTTATGGAAATCGTACACAGTCTTATTGCAGCATTCTTCGTTTCATTCAACATTCAAACATTATAATGTTATAGTTTCTAAACTATAGTTGCAACTGACGCAACACGCTCGGCTAGAAGTCAGTCGGTAATATAACTGGGAAAAGGAGTTAAATTTGGGTTGCAGTAGAGCACCAACTTTTTGTCAATAATCGATAATGCATGTTCGATAACCAGTTCAAATTGGAGTTTGAATTAACAAACTTCTGACACTTGAAGCGAAAGTGGTAAAATAAATCTGTAACTCTGCGAATGCTTTCTTCCAAAAGATATTCGCAACTTTTAGTAGGAACAGTCGTTTATTAAATCGTCTCTATGAATTCCAAAAACTTCTTCTTCATAACTTTTTCGTTTCCTTATACGTATAATACTGAAGGACAATCGTAAAAAATTTAGACATTTTTTCGAGAACCTTTTCCTTGTTTCTTGGACTGGGCAGCATTATGAAGCGTTACCTCATCAAACCGAAACGTTCCCCATCCTTGTTTAAATTCACGCTGGCTGCCTTATACAGATCTCACCGAATCGGCAAAATGGCATACAACTTTTATTCGCCCGAGTCGTGCACAGGACCCACGAAAAGCGTATCCTGCTAATTTGCAGCAGTTACCGGTAGAATAAAAGATTACTACACATGTCTTCAGGAAGGAGCATCAAGTACATACATATAAACCGGAATAAATTGGCGAAATGAGGCATACCAACTAACTAAAGAGGGATGAAAAGGACTTGAGGTGATTATATATATTACAGGCTACGTTACGGCGATGCGAATCTTGTGAGGCTATTCAGTGAGGTGAGATTAAGAAGGAGCGGGCAACAAGTTTTTATTACATTTTAATAGCTCTTTGGCATAATCAGGGAAATTGCAAATACCTGTCTCGCCACTTGAGCCTGTCAAACAAGTGGTTTCAGCTGTTGCTCAAGTCTTGAATTTCAAATATATATATTTTCGCGAGTTCCTTGGACTGTTGTAAAGTTATCCAGTTGGAGGCACAATTTTGATGGCGTGCAGTAAGTAAGACTGCGGGAATAGTGGAAAGGAACAGTATCGGTATTTTTCGGAACATTTATAGCCGTGGCGTGTGCTTAAAGACCGGAAACGTTTTGGTTTTTTCATAGCGTAGCATCCAGACAAGGTAGTGGACTATGATGGATAACTTGGCAGGTGTTGAGAAGGGAAAAGGTGGGCCACTTGTTGGAACCAACTTTTGGAAGGCAGTTGTGTTGACTTAATAGCCGGACTCTTAGGACAGGTAGAGGAAGAAAGGAGGGAGAAAATATTAAAGTTGGCAGGGAAATGTGGTGGTAGAAGAGCCAGCAAGGTAAGGTATATCGATATCGACGCTGTGTTGGGTATTCAGCTATGAATTATCAGGTGGAACTTGAACATTTTACATGTTCCCGAGGGGAAAAGAGACGGCGGCGGTTTGTATGTGTATATTCCATAATATTCCAACTGCTCATCGTACTTTATCCAAGGTAAAAGACTACACAGGTAAAAGAGCACAGGAAGGACGGCCGATGAGGGTGGCAGTAGTTTTAAGCCAAAAGCTTTTATACGGCGCTCCTGATGAGAACCACCATAGCTTTTTTAACTTGTCGTCTTCTTACCTGTCGGCTGATTGCATTGTTGTTGTTCCAAGCCATACCTGCGATTGCTTCTCACGCTCCTCCACTCTGCTCAAAAGTCTCTTCTCTTTATATATCATCTCATTCATTTTTGATTGAGCCAGTGTTTCTCATCACGGCTTAATGTTCTTCTTCGAACTCACCTGAGGATCGTCGCAGTAACAAGACCACGAGTGAGGCAGTACCTTGCCAAAAAATTGACATTAAATCGGCGAGTTTCTTCTGCTGCTGGAGGAACACCGGTCGATCCAGTTTAGAATTGTGTTGAGAATAAAAAACAGGTGGATACTTGAAAAATATATTTGCAAGTATAGAAAATTGTGCTGTTTCAAACTGTTCAAAAAAACTAGTAAACATTTCTAGTGTTCGGGTCACAAAAAAATATAAATAGTGACAGCGTCAATATAGCTGGAGGCTGTTGAACGGTGGTGAAGCGGAAGTGGACGGAAATCAACACCTTTGTCGGAGTATAATAGAGCAAACAGGAAGTTGTAATTATCGGGAGATTCGGAGCGAACCCGGCTCTATCAGCTATCTGCCGCTATCGGAGATATAATCCTTGGACTTATAGAAGATCCTCGTTGTGCGTCTCTCACGAAAGAATGTCAGATGCCTCATGTTATGCCCAAGGCAAATTCTGGCAACGCTAGAAGATTGACGTAACGTGGCTGTGCAAAACTCCCGCCTTTCTTATCGCGGACGCCGAATCCAAGGTTCATTAGCGTTTGAGGTCTCGTCACGTCGGGTAGCTATTTGGAATTGGCTACCAAGTTTTGATTCTTGGCTTGACTACAGTGACAATTGTGCAAAAGTTTTGTTTTGTATGTATTTACTCTAATACAATTCAAGTTCCAGACTAAATTATTGACAAAGAAAGTGCATTGTGCGTGGGCGGTATCGGGAAAAGTTTCAAGAGACGTGTATCTCACAGTTTTATATTCCCGAAGACGAGGAATAAATGTGGTGGAATAAAAAGGGTTGGAAAAGGCTCCGGAGAAGCTTTTACTGAAAAGCCTGGATTGATTTACCAACAAGCTTGGTAGTCGTCGTCAGCTAGAAAATAAGAAGGTACGTGAATAAAAGTTTTGCGGGTTTGTTTGACTCAAGTCTTGTTGAAGAAAGCTTAGGAGGACTGTTTTAGGAAGTGTGCATGTTTGCAAGTCAATTAGGCTTGTTTGAGTCGAAGAGTCGAGTGAACATATATAAGGTTGGTTGATTTGGGAAGGACGCCTGGTGGGCTTTGAGTCAGTCTTCTTGCAAGTTTATTTACTTTGCAAAGTTTAGAGAATTTTGCAATTTACTGCTAGTACTGGTGGCTGTTGCGAGGATTTTTGGCGAAAACATGTATGGCGAATGGGTGTCTGGTGTGTAAAAAATCCTATTTTGGCTAGCGTCCCTTTGACACTTGCTTAACACAAACAAGAGAAGCTATTTCGGGGTATCAGTTTTCGAGGGGTTTGTTTCAACAAGGAAATTGAATACTGCAAAAGTGTACAAAGATGTGGCGATTTTTGTGAACGCGGTTCAATATGGCGTTACTTGGCTAGTAAACATGATCAAACTGTGAACTTTTAGGAGAAAATGCAAGACAGATATATATTTTTGGCCTTTCTTTTCATCGGTTGCTGACCAAAAGCCACAGTGGGATAAATCGCTCCTTGTTGAACCTACGGGTTTGTTCACACAAAAATAATAAATAATCAAGATTTATGCGTCACAATCCACATTAATACTCGGCGCAACCAAGTTTTATACTACTTTAAACTGGCCGACATGAATTGGTTCAAGGATGAAGAACAAGACGATGGACGAAGTTTGTTTAAATACGGGTGCGTTTCATTTTGCGAATACGGTACCGTAAACGTGGCGCTTCTTCTTTACTATGACCATGTGAGGTATTGCGAAAAGCAGCCACCAAAATTAGCAAGGCAAATAAAAACAAAGGCTTTTTTAAAACTGTATTTTATGAGGTTGTAATGAGCTGAAATGTCCTTTGGAACTTGGAGAGCCGAGTTACTTGGACGTAATTTAGAATTTAAATCAGAACAAGTCATGAAAAGTTCTGGGAATTGTATGGCACAGAAGGTTGTTGTTTTAACTGTGATTAAGATCGTGGACGTTAGCAAATCACCGATAAATGAACAGGGGAGAAAATTGTCACAGGTTAAAAAATATGGAATTTATTATTTTGGTGATGGAGTGACAAGTAAAATGTGCTCAAGTTGTCATGATGGCGACATGAACGACGTAATGGAATCGGTGTTTACTTTGGATATGGAACGGAAGTGTATCGGATTGCTGTTTACATTTGGGACTATAATTCTTTTGTTGATTTCTGCCAAGCTATTGCATTTCAGGTGGGGAAAAGAATATTAGCTACACAAACGCTTGTTTTGGCGAAATTATAGTGAAAGCTCCATTAGAATAGCTGACATTAATTGGAAATGGCTGGAATTAGATACATGGTAAATTGCATTAAAAGAGTGTTTTGTTGAACGGGCGATATTAAGCGGGATATCATTTTTCCGTTCTCCATAACTAACAGCAAGGTTCGAGTTTCTTGCTGGATCGAATAAAGTTGCTTCAGTTTAGTAGCCTTTCTCGGGTTTCAGTTTTTGCCGTAGGGACTTTTGCATCCTTCGGTAGCTTTATATTGGCGGCCGAGGTAAAAGTGAACGATGGAAATGTTGATTCAAGTAGGTGAGGCGTGAGAGAGAAAAGACGAGGGAATTAGTAGGTCCGAGCCGCTGCAAAAAGGCAGCGCAGCGCTGTCATTTCGGTATTGAGTGCAAATTTCTCTTGTCATGTCGTGTCGTGCAATAGTTTCTGGAGACAAAGTGTTCTTTGTCCTATTAAGCTCTCTTGTATTGATTCGTCTTGGGATGCCAGCAGTGTTGAGGAAAGTGGAGTTTTGTAAATGTGTGTGGGAAAAGTTTCCCACCATTCACCTAATTAACTTGTTAATCATCCCCTGCCTATTCAGTCAATACAGAAAATGTGGTCGAATTTACTCAAAGACTTTAATACTTTTCGACTCTGGTGGTGGTGGCGGTGGTGTGCAAGTTTTGACGTTCTTTTTCTGGCTTGAACAATATTGCGAAACTGCAAGGGAATTGTGGTGCACATGCAGGAGTTGCCATGTTGTAAAAACGTCATTGTAACAACCTTGAATGTTTTCTCTAAACTGAAAAGCTGAACATGTTGATAGTGTACGTCCTGCCATCTAAATAATACACACGGCATGTTGGCGTGATGGGAAGATTATATGGATAGCAAAAGGCTTTAAAACTAAATTGATAAATGAGCTCAGCATCAGCCCTTGGTTTACGACTTTTGGTGGTATTTGAGAAAGCCGCAGAATCTCTTAATTTCTGGTCGTTTCATTATTGGCTAGACAAAGTCGGATTGTGGTTACTCTGCTTAATTCACCTGATTTACCTTTTACGTGTCGTGGTTTGGTGCTTATATATCCTTGGTTTAGACAGTGATGGCAACTGTAAGACTCGTTTTTATTGCTAGGATTTATAAGAAAGTTAAGGATGATATCTCAAAACAGGATAATGAATAATATATAATACACTGAATGACTACAGGGGAAAGAAGATTGTTATTGAATTTTATCCTGATTCATCGGATCTTTGCAAAACTATGGCATGGTTTCAATCTAAACTGTCTGTGAATCCATTTACATGCATTACACACGGATAACACGCGTACTTTGTTTTACACAATGGCTCGTATAATTTTTGGCAAGCGTACAAAACAAAACAACAATGCGGTTGATTCTTTTCTGGTGATCTGGTTTTACGCTTAAGCGCTCGGCTCCTGCAAGTTTGTTGGATTTAGGTCAATTTTTGTATTGTCGCCTTTCATGTCAAAGCTCTCCCGTTATAGATGGCACGAGCTGATTGATTAACCAGAAGCGTGTAAGTTGTATAAATATCACATGGTTGCTACTCTTCTAGGTACATTCATAGAACACGACATTGATCGTGTCATTTGCTGTATTACCTTTGCTAATTTTTTTCACGTGTACTTTGTGACATCAAACAGCATTAATTTACAGCATATACAAACGAGATTGCAATCGCAGGAAATGGCGGCATTGTTAACTTGGTTAATCAGACACTAATTAATGTAATTAAGTCAATCTCGTTAATGCAAAAACGTTAATGTGGTGATGATTAGGTTGCATGAGCGTTGTGATGCATTCAAGCCAATTTTGGGATTCGATGAATGCGTGCGCTATTATTTTGGCAAATTGAAATGCATATAGTGTAGCTGCTGCTGGTGACATAATAGCCCGAGACAGTCACGTTGATAATGGCAAAACTATATTACCGGCCTAATCAGCTGTTGTTGTGAATTCAGCCTTGATGTATTCCGCCTGTTCAAGTTCCATTATCTCGTTCACGTCGTCGCTCCTACATAAAATCTACCTGTGGATGAGGTTATAAAAATCTAACAGCCTGGTTTATAGACTCGCTTGCTCCGCTTGTCTCTAAAAGAGGGTTTGTCGAGAAGCTCGTAATCTCATTTGCTGATTTGAAGCAACAAGTAATTCGTTCACTGGGGAACGGCGTCTAATTCACATTTACACTGATCTCATTATCTATATATATATATATTTCTCATTCACTTTTGCATTTGTATGCAGCGCAGATGTGTCACGGTGCTCACGTGATCTTTCTCAGGTATGTGACATGTTGAATATTGAACACACACAACGGGGATTTTTTAGCTTCAAGCTGTGAACTCGAGATTTGCTTTTTGATTATAAACTATATACTTCAAGTTTGGTTTTTCGTGGACAAGTAATTGTATTGACTGATGGTTGGATTCTGGCTAGTCGTGTTTGAAATGACTCTGTGCATGGCGGATATGTCTTTCACCGCCTTGTGTTTGTTGAACTGAAAAATTCGCAATGAAAGGAATGTGTGGATTGAATGAACATGTGAATGTACTACTCTGCTTGCGTGCGAAAATCCCTTGTGTGTTATTTTTTTATGCTAATTCTGAAAGGGTTATGAATGGACTTGGTTGTTATATTATTGTTATTGTAACACTTCATATTGCGTTGAGCAGAAAAAGTCATAAAGTCACCATTGAAATATGTGGCAAGGCAGAAGCGTGTGAAAATATCGTTTGAACATGTAATATTTTGCGTTCTTGTTGAAGGCGGTCAGGAATCCCATGGAATCGTGCACAAATTAAATATGTGACTATAGAATCCCAGGAACGTTACTAGAAGTGAGTGAGTTGATGTGGTAAGAACGGAATGAAGAATGCATGAAATGAGCTTACAGCCTAGCATTTCCCACGTTAATAATAACCCCGTTTCATTTTCAATCTGTCGACAGCAAAATGCATGAAAAGAGTTGCTTGCTAATGATTGTGAATTTAATATCAATATATGACGTAAGTTTTATTCGGAATTTTTGCCGCGGTCACGGGCATCCTGCATGCTATCTGTTTCATTACGATAATTGCGACTTGTTGTTTCATGTTGCATGCTCAGGACATTAGGGAATGTCGACTTGGAAAAGTGGCAAGTTTTTCGCACTTTTCACAGACTTTTGTGCAAGGTGGCGACTAGTTTGGTTTTTGTTGTTTGTTAAGACATGCAAACGTTTCCCTGGGTAGGAAGGACGGAAAAGTTGGCAAGTAATTCGACTGTCTTGTGAGTGCTTGTCGGTGGTAGTGAAAGTAAGTGCGGTGAACAGTGGAGTGTTTTCCGCCCTTGAGCGGTTATGCAATCAAGTTCGCAGGTGTTTTGTTGTGTAAGTTTGGCTACTGACTTTATTATTCTGGTGCGATAGACGGCGTCTAGAAAGTCCGCATCGCTTATTTGACAAGAACCTTGAAAAAATATAATTCTAAGGACTCAATTAATTCTAGTTTCACAATACAGAATATTTTTGCAAGGATAAACAATATGAGCTTTTTGGATAATAAGTTGCTCGGACTCGGTAAAACCGGCTCAAGTTTTAGCTGCTAGCATAAATATTAAATATATAGTAAATAATCTGGTAGCAACGGAAATGAAAACAAACTATAAGCTTCATAAGTCATGCTACTATTGCATTGTATGGTTCAGCGACTTTTGTCACTTTGTGCAACTATTGCTAAAGAAAGAGTACAAGCATTAAGCAACACCATGATTACGAATGGAGGAAGTAAGCGATGATAATTATATTATTGATTTCACCTTGGGAGGATTTGCAAGTATATTTTACATGGAAGCGTTTAAGGTTTCGGTAACTGTAAACTGGTTGTGTGTTGAAGGGCAGAAAGGTAGGAGAAAATATGGATTGCAAAGTTTGGCAAGCTGCATGTCAACAGCGTGACAGGCAGACAGTCCCAGTAAAAGCAAATATCAGAGACAAGTTTTGTTGTTTTTCCGACTGAGAAGTATGAAGTGGCACTTATATACCGGAGCATGTGTTTCGAATGGTCGTCACGCTTTAAAAATTCAAGTATTACTTTGAAAAAAATTCAACTTGCTTGGTTGTTACAAACAAAGCCAAACTTGAATAAGCTCAGGCTGTCAACACCAAAATTACGTTCTTGATACCCGAGCTGTTCCGACAGGACCATCATTTTTCGCTGAAGTATATAATACAAAAGAATGTATTTAGATTGAAGGTAATTGGAGCGAGCATTTCAAAGTCTCTCTCTTTGATGGAGTTGAAACGGAATGAGATTCAGAGTTTTGTAAACTTGAAATGGCTAACGATTTCAGAGTAATTGGATCAAAAGAGGCCATTTGAAACACAGTTTCCTATTGTAATTCATATTACGTAGTAATGAAAGTCGAAAACTGTTTCTTTGACAACTGCGTGATGGCCTCACTTTGGTTGAAGAGCTAATTAAGCTTGGAATGGGCTGTGTGGGTGGAAGAATTTGGGAAATTAGCTTGTTGAATTCTCTCCGATATGTACAAAAATGAAGACGGAATCCAAACTTGCATTTTAATTGCAGATAAGGTACAGCTGGAGGGGATTTCCGTTTGATAAGGGCAACAGGGTCAAATGAAACTATACTTGCTTGATGGGTTAATTACGCGTTTCATTTGGTTTATAGGGGAAAAGTTGAACCCAAACAAGAATACACTCGAAAAAAATTATGGTTTTTTGTTATCCAACAGGCTTTGCTAGCTAAATGTCTTGATCCAAAAGAATTATGAAAAAATTGAAGAAACTTGTCACAAAAAAATCCGCCTAAAATACTATGAGCGTTTCCTGCCTATTTGGTCGAACAATGGCTTTTGACTTTGGGATGACCGATAAAGACCGTTGTAGGCTGTCTTCGTCTTGGACAATGCAGCAGCGAAAATTTGTAAACCCTTTTCTACGTTGGTTTAAGCTGTACATGGCGGATTTGAGGGTGTATGTGACTGGCTGTCGAAGAAAAAATTGTCATGTTGATACCTTGCAAGAAGGCAGGCAGGAAGGAACCCACCTGCCAAAAGGCATTATCTTCAAGTCAGTACATGTTGCTTCATTTTCCATCTTTTCCTGTCATATAAATCTTTGGCTGGGAATCAATCACGCCCGGCGTCACCCAGCTCACAGCGTGCACTCGGTATTATTCTTCCTGACACAATTTCAGGAGATTCAAAACATGTTCGATTGGGCGGATTTGTTATCTGCAGTTTTGAAGTCTTGTTCGTATTCCTGTTGTTGTACATTCCTTCAAGTCTGCTGCCACGGGTTTTTTGATAAACCGGTATGTCACGTACGACAGGGAATGGAATCAAAAGGTTTGTGAAAATTAACAAGCGTTTTATGAATCCGCCGCGCCTCTCGAATTACTTGCTTCTTCAGAAGGGTGTAGCTTTTCTTGATTTAATTGCAGTCGCGAATCAGCAATAAAGACCGTATCGGGTTCCCACCTCTTGCCAATCTTGAAGCAAAGGTCTGAAAACTTTCCAAATAATGCCATCGGCTGGTATTTCACTCACAATAATAAAATATAAAAGTCTATCAAACTTTTTTGGATTGTTAGAGAGAAAAGATTGGCAACGTCGACATTTGTGTTCTCTATGCCAGCAAAATTCCAAAAAAGTCATGAGAGTATCGAGTTACGATTCTTTTCAATAATTTCATACTGAAGAAGATTAATGTTGTTACATTGAGGACTTGAGGAAGCCGAGAAAGTAACAAAGAGTTTTTGTATGTCTCGCTCCATTTTTGCGACAACAACAAATTTGCAAGGTCTGGCAAGAATTCCAGATTCAGCAAATGCAACTTCAAGTGGAAAAAGATTAAAGTTATCAAAGACTTGCATTTTTTATACCAAGGTCCAGTAGAGAATTTATATCGGTTTTACGTTTGGAGGTACTTTTGGCAAACACAGGGAGGTTCTTGGTCGAGCGGCTATGCATTTTTGCAAAATGAGTACATGTTTCAGAATGATAAATGCACCGCCATGAATTCCCCAGCTTCATTTCTTTCACCAGGATCCACACCCACTGATCGTTTATTATTCTTTGCTGGGCAGCCCCAAAACGTAATCCAACGGCGCGGGCCCATTGTGTGGAAATTTATAAATGTAAATTGTTGCCATTTTTTGTTGAGAAAACAAAGCTGGGAGTTTATCATCACCACGGAACAGGCCATTATGAATTGCAAGAATGGCCTTATTATTGCTTCCTTCATACATCATATTTGTGGTTGCCTATTGTTTTTCAAGCAGTTTACATGACATTTAATAGCGCTGCGCTTCATACAAGTTTATCTGAAGAATACTGAAACGACTAGCTGTTTACAAGGAAACATGAAGTCCCGTACATTTTTGCAATTTGGAATTTGGTGTAATTATTTTCAGTAAAAACTGTTTTCAAATTTGAAAAGTGGCGAATTGTAGCTATATCCGGAACAATTGCATATCTTCCCCAGTTATTCAGTATTTGGCCTTGCTCTCGCAATTAAAAACCCATTAAATCTTATGATGATAGCTTTGAATATATGTACTTGTACTTTCAGCTTCACTAATTGACAATTTCATGGTCATGTCCGTAAAGAAATTCCGCAATAAGTAAACCATGTATGTATGTACGGCATGGGAAAGAGCCAAGGCAATGATATTTCTATCGGTGTTGATCATGGCATGTTTGCAAGGCCAACAGCATTTTGCACTAAAACGTCAGCAGGTTCTAGAGGACACGATCGGCGCTATTTCGTTCCGGAATGTCAGTATTGGAACTTACCTTGCACGTTGAGAGAGATAAGAATCTTCAATGGTTCGAGATATACGTAAAGAAGGCCATTTCTGATGGGTATTAAAATAGACTTGGAGTTCAGAAATAGGAGCCATCACAACTATGAAGCGGACTTTATCTATTTTGCAGATTTTATAATAACTGGAAGTTTTAGCTGATTCTGTTTGCAAGCTTTGGAAATTGGGGAAACAAGTGAAAACACTGACGCTAATTGGCCTTAGAAGCCCTATTATTTCATGGATTGTTTACACTGTTGCTAGGAAGCTAATTGAACGTTCAGTGTCGTTAATGGTAGAGCATCCGTGTTATCTACGGCAATTACGATGCAATTCAATCCTTTTCGTTGGACTACGGGCAACTGGTGGCAATCAAATACTTTGTTTTAGGCAACAAACATGGAATTCAATCAATAATTTGACCTTTTGATGAAAATAAAACCTAAGAATTATGTCGTTACCCCGAGCTGTGCACGTCAGCTCCGTAAGCTATATTATTGGACGGACTTGAAACATTTAGCAGCGAACGTAAATGGAACTAGCCGCCTGCAAAAACTAGCATTCTGCACGGTTTAAATATTTATAAGTTTGTAGAAAATGATGCAAAGTTTTGCGAACTTGAACTTGGAACGACATGGTATTGCTGAATTTGGCTGCTTGGTGATTAGTATGCCGACAGAGTCACCCAAAGTGCTAGTAATTTCGGAAGAAAGAGTAAATGTTATAAATTGCTTTGAATCGTGTAGAAAGCGCCTCGCTTGCCTAGAGCGTTATGTGAAGTTTGCGCACGATTTATGAAAACTTGAAAAGGCGGAAACGACACCAGACAGCTCGAGCCAAATAAGTTTAAAATGATTTCGTGATTGGAATTCTCAAAGCGGCGCATCGTAGGTTTTTGCAGGACTATTTTGAAGTACATGGCCATTTGCATGAGCGCTGGATTGATTGAGACTCGCTCAAGGACCAGTATGACAGATGACAGTCCACATTTTTAACTCGCAGCTGAATTTTCCACCCACGCTGTTTTTCTCAGTGAATATTTTTTAAATGCAGATCTCAGTTTACTTAGAAATGTGTTTTTTCGCTTGAATCAGAAAAATTGAAAACTCTATAAGCATGGCCAGAAATTATAGATTGCAGAGGTGATATCTCCCTCCATGGTTGTATGTATGACAATACAAAGTGTAAGAATAGACTGGCTTGAAGAATCGGCGTTTAGACATTGTCGCATGACAAAAGACGCTCCAATTATATGATGCATTTCACAAGCTTCTGCGTAATTTAAACTGAACAAACATTTTTTTATTGTGCTCATTCTTCAAAAGAGTTTTCAATTTCTTTTGTTATGCACAATTTCAAGTTGGGATTCTCCAAGAATCCAAGTTTTTGATCATAACGCTGTCAGCTTGTGAAGGTTAAATAGTCACTTGGTTTTTGGGTTTCGGTTCACAGCCATGCACGTGTTTTGAAAGGTCCGAAAAGTTAACAAAACTTTGAGTTTATATGGGCGCATATATGCAAACTTGAATATTGATGAAAAATTTGTTCCTATTTGACTTGAACTAAAGTTGTGGATAAGTTTGATTTGAGCTTCAGGGAAGTTTGATTTACCGCTCGAAATTTTCATCGCAAGTCAACCTTACAAGGAAATAATAGATAATGTTTAACTTTGGAAGTTCAAAAGTATGGATTGCTTACGGTCAACAACACAGTAGCAACCATTAAAGCTGGAACAGTTAAATACGAATGATTACAACAGTGATAGGTGTAGGCTTGTAAATAGTGATTTAGAGGATCAATTAATAGTGGAAAATTATCAAATCATATGGGTGCCCATCTAGTTAGAGATCATGTCGTGGATGCCAAAATTGATTCTCTCCATTCGATAAAACAAGCGAAGCTGTATAGATCTACTGTAATAAAACTGAAAATTGCCCCTATCATTAATCTAGCAAGGAAATGAACGGGTTATCATCATCACCGTTGCAGTTTGTACAGAATTTACCAGACTGTAATTAAAGCTTATGAACCCGGTTTTCATTACAGTATCAAAGCTTAGATTTTCCCATTAGACCAAGCAGATGCTTCGCACGGTTGAATCCAATCTAGAAGTTGATGAAAGTAGGTAGCCGAGAATATGATATGCAAGAACCGCAAAATTTGGTTGGCACTGAAAGGCAGATTTTATGGACCCGGATTTATAGAGTGACAAGCCAGCCATAAGCCTGGCGTGTCAGAGCGGTAGATTAGCTAAAAATCTATTGAGGCATTAGGACAACGTCCAAGCAAGTGAGTTTGGCCATTAATTTTCCCTCTGAATCCTGACAAATTCGCCACCCCATTATGGCATGCGTGTTTGTACCATGCATCAACAGATACATCTCAAGAGCTATGGGGCTATACTGTACATGCTCTGTTGACACTGGGGAAAGTTTACTTTCTACCCCTAATGCAAAAAGTTTGTGTTTTTCTTAAAAATTCTCCCATCACAAATTTTGCAATGGCAATAAGTTATGCGACAATTTTTTGCATGCCTCGTCATTTTCTCACACGTTCAAAAGCACTCAAAACATCTGCTTCAATGATTTCAATCTCAGCATTCTGTCACTTTCTTCAAGACAGTGGAATCAAAGTTTATAAAAGTTGCCAAGAAATTTTTAAATTTGTGCAGAGATTTCATCAACATCTTGCATAAGGCACTAGCTACCAGTGTATACATTTGTATGAAGAATTTGTAGTAGCTCTAGCTTGTTCTTGGGGCACGTACGTACATTGATCAGTTTACACTGTATATATATAAAGAAAGGACGGAAAGCTTTCGGTGAAATGTTTCTGCTATGTATACATCTGATGTCCAGAGCTAGAAATCCAGGCGAAATAATTTTGAGAGAAAAGCCGGAAAAACTGGTGAAAGTCAATGATTAACGCAGGCTCTAGAAAAACCAGAAGGTTTCTTGTTTTCACTTTATCCACGCGGGTCTTTAATTACGCCAATGTTCAACTCTGTCCTGAAGACAGCAAGAAACGTGGTGTTTTAGAATTCCAAAGGACTCACGAACTATTTCCCCGCCGAATACTAGCTCAACGGGGTAGACAGACGTGGAAGTAAAAGAGCCTTACAAAGAAAATATATTTATGTGTGGGGAGCCCGCCTTCCTGCCACATGATACCGTATCTAATTAGAGCAATTCACGTCCATGTCATGGCAAAGAGCAACTCATTCATCGCTGTTGGTGTACTGGCAAATATCTATAGTTGGTCCGTGAAACCGGAGATGCGGGGAACAATGTGCCTTTTGCTAAAAATAAATTCGCTTTTGCTAATTGTCGAGGCGTGGCAAGAGGCAGCCCATGGAATAAATGCATGCAAAGTTTTATGTTATCCATTCATATAAACACGGTCGTAATACAAACTCTTCCACGCCTATTTCCCTAATGATTCCAATCAGCTGGTTAGCAATAGCAACGCACCTATACCGGATTTCCAATGTCGCGCTTGAAATTGGCAAATGATTTGGTTGGCACTAGCGGAATTTTACCGAGTTGGGCTTACTATATTTATCTATTTTGGTCAATCAAGTCCAAATATACTCTGAATTTTTTACGTCGTATTTGAACCAGACACGTGTTTTGATGACCTAAGAAGTGTCTGAAAGTACAGAACAAATTTTGTCCATGACCTCCGTTTGCTAACATTAGGCCAGTAAGCGATCAAGAGAAAGTTGGTTCAAGATGATGTAACAAGTTTTGAATTTGATTGATGACCCAGCCATCCTCAAGTTCATTTATTATGTTTCAAGACTAAATGGTCTATCTATCTTGTTGAAAAAATTGGCAATATTAGGGAAGCCGTAGGGTATGCAAAGGAATTCGGGATGTTGGTTGCAACTTGTAGGACGGAAATTTCGTCGCAAGCCACCCGGATCGTGTATCATACAAAGAACGTTTTAAATCTCACAGCAGAGGGTCTTTGTGTAGGCGTCCTTTTGTGATCACAAAGGATGTTCTTCTTGCGACCGCCATTTCGCATTAATTAGGGATATGTGTATAAACTAATATCCATAAGCATGTGATACTTACTCTACAGATATGTGCCTTCGGGACACAAATGAGAAAAGGGGTAGAAAGCATCATTTTAATTGAATTATAATCGGCTTTGTGGCAAGGAATATTGGTTGGAAGGAAAGAGTCATATGGTTCTGTAAACTGATTGATGTGATAAAGTCTAGAGAAAGCGGATTTCAGTGTAGACAAACATGAGAAAGAAAATCTTGGATGTGGTGTGTGTGTTGTGTGAGTGCATACAAGCAGGCAATATATTTGGGATTGAGGACGTCTTCCAAGCTTTACAACTTTCTACTTTGCTGGTGGTAGTCGGATGGACGACATGATGAAGGTTTTCTGGGAAATTCGGTAAGGAAGATAGACAAGGCGTGTAAAAGGAGCAAGGCGTTACGAAAAGCGTAAATTTTTATTGCTGTCGGATGTGGGCTATATAGAATGACAGGAGAAGAGCTTGTACAAGCCATCTAAAAGTAACGCAATATAAAACTGTTTTATTTAAGGTCTGCTCAATCTACAAAAAAACGGTTGTTGTCGGTCAATGTGTTTCTCAAATAGAAGTAGTAGCCGATTCGGATTTGAACTTGCATTTACTATTCAACAACAATCAAAAGCGAGAAGGCGAAACTGGCACGTAGGAAAGTTTAAGGAGGCAACCGTGCTTGATTCTGAATCGAACAAGAGGGAAACTAAATGTTCACACGGAAAATTGAATTTTAGATAAAGCGGGGAAAGGTAGAAGAAAGTTGGGCCTGTGATTTTGGTAAGAAAGATGGCGACATAAATGTACATTTGTGTCATAGAGAGAGAAGAGCAAATTGCTTATGGCTCCTGGCCCAATGGAGCTGTTATGGGAGTTGGTGTCCGGAATGCGGATTCATCATGTCCCGCACGGAAGGCCGCCGTTCTGCGTGCGTGTGTTTCACTAGATTCGTCTAATAAATGGTTTATGCGTAGGAAATAAGAATGTCCTAATCCATAAACGATGACAAGTGTACAATGTCTAGCTGCTGAAATGTATACAAATTATATTCTCTGTTGAGCAATCGAGCTCGTACTTGGATCGGGTAATCAGATGAAAAGTAATGCATGCATGCCGCCAAGTACGGTGGATGAGTGGCGAATGTTATTTTTCTTTGAGACACTTTCATGCAGGCGGAGGCTACTTTGGCGGATATTCAGTCACTTAAATTCGGAACTGGAAGAGTTATATGTGGAGGAGATAAAATTTTTATAGCAAAAGAATGATTTGGAGAAAAGGACAGGCTCGCTGTAAAGTGGGCCGGCCAAAGAAATTTTGGCAAGCTGTTTAGGCTATTAGAATTGAATTATACTGAATGAGAAAGCCGAGTGGAAAAAGATTTATTTGTCGTATGTGTATACACAGAGAAAAAGTTGTTTCTTGTGTGTGTGAGAGGCAGGTCGCGTGGTAATAAACTGAGAGAGAAATCTTTCAGAGTCGCCGAGGAAATTGCAGAGTATCACAACGGCACTGAAAAGTGCACAAGGCTTATTGATTCCCTAGAAAGGCTTCTCAAGAAAATGGAAAGCTGGAATGTGATGAGTATAAGTGGAAGACGAGGACGGCGGAGGAACGCTTTTGGAAATTCAATCCGTTCGACGTCGACGAACAGATCAAAATGATAAATAGCAAATAGCAGCAAGTCACACGTAGTTTGGTCAGTAGCTGGAGAAGAACATCAACACGTTTTCTCGCTCCTTGTATTCGACCCCACCGACGTGCCAATTGCTGTGTCGCCGATGGATCAAGGTTTCCAAAAAAGTCAAAAGATGCTTGAAAACTTGCACAAGCCACTTATTAAATGGAGGAGAAATGTATTTCAAACTGGCCAGTTTTGACAAATGCCCAAATATTTTAGCTTTACCCTTGTTTTTTCAACCTCAACTAGGATTTTAGCTCCAGAGATGCCACTTTCGGAACAGCCGGCGAAACACATAAAACACATAAAGTGTTGTGCATCTATTCATATGTAACGTGCAAAAGCCAAGCTTTCACCACATGGGCCCCATACTGTACTGTACACAAACAACATCAACTTGGGTTCTCAGGTGTACATGTTGTGAAAATTCTTTAGAATTCCGGCATGTTTCAATAGATTCTTTCACAAGGAAGACGGCTGCTCAGCAGCTATCCGATTCTTTTTGTATAATCCGAACATGGAGAAATAGCGACCGCTCTGTGGTAGGTATGATTCCTCCCTCGCCGAAACTTTTTGCAACCCAATCAATAGTTGTACACGTTGGACCTTCTCAAAATGTAATTTTCAAAAGGGGTAACAAAAGCCATGCAGAGAAGCCGGCAGGCAGTCAGCAGGAAAAGCTGCACAAGTCGAGAAAAGTTGGTTTATTCCCGTGAGACCAAAACTTAAAGATTACAGGATGGAGAAGTTTAACTGATGAAACGAGACTTATTAGAAACAATCTACTAAAGATGATAAAAGAGGAGGTCAGGGGATCAAAAGTCCCGGGTCTTTGTTGATATCCGGAAGGGTAGCGTCAAGATGTTTTGGAGGTAGGAATTACGTATAATATAATATTGAGACAGGGACTGCAATCTATCCAATGTGTCTCTATCTTAGCGAGGGAAAGCGAGCTTTTGTGCGGTTAGAAGGATACTTTCTTGTTGTTGGTTGAGCCGCCGTGCTTTCACTTGCTGGGACTGGGACTCCTCTCACCCTCAACTTTCCCATAAGAGACTTGTGGACGTGTAGAGGCTTTTCATTTCACTTTTGCCAGTTGTCTCTTTGGGTTCGGTTTCGGTCCCGGCACAACTTCTTGGTGGTCATGTGGTCCATGTAGTTTCTTTCTTGCACAATTGTACTCAGTCAGTCAGTCCTCTTTCATCCCAGACAAGTGTTGACCGAGATCATCGTCGCAACTACTTTACAAGTGTTGTGTAATCAAATCTACTATAAGTAGATCTTGTTCAACTGTATGTGCATGGCTCACCACTGTGGCAGCTAATCAGTTTCTCAGTCAGGCAGATCTTTAGAAAATGATCTCTCGTCTACCAACAGTAAGTATAATTCGACCATCTGGTCTTCTCTCCCCTACACCAAGTTTTGCATCCCTGTATTTTCTGTTAACTCCAAGCTGTATGTATGCACCGGAATGTCACCAACAAAACAACAAGTTCCATCCTCGTGTGATCTCATTTTCAACTTTTCTCACAATTCACAAACAATGTGACTCTCACAGGATAACGAGAGCACACATATCTTGGCGACTTTTGTTGTATATATATTTTAGTTCGTTTTCACTTTCACCATGTCTAAAAAATACATATGAATCCTCCCAATTCCCGGAATTTCATGTACGACTGGGGATACTTCCTGGTGTAATTCTTAGCAAGTGGTACAAACTGGAAAGTTGAAATGAAGCGTTTACGACTTCCGCCGTTTAACTTGTATATGTACAAAATCTTGATTGGAGCCTCGTCACATCAACTATTTTTTGTTGTAAACAATGGTTTATAAGAAAGTTCAAAGACGGGATTGGCACAAGAATTTTTGATTGATACATGTCTGATATAGTGTCTGTTTCGTATAAAAAAGAAAGAACAATTTTGCACTGTATTTACTCCGATGTACACATTGGAACATGGAGACAAGGTGCTACTAACTCGTTTATTGTAGTATTTTGCTGTCGAATGAGTGATTTTGCTTACATTCGACGAAGTAATCCCGACAGACAGCTTTGAACGGATGGTTTCTCGCAGTTTAAAAAGAAAGTAGCGGGATATAATGGCGAGGTGTTGGAGTTGGTGGTATATGTGATGGACCGAGGGATTTGTTCCGGTATTACGTAAGTTAGCCTTATGGTGGTGAAGAAGGGGATAATATACAACCACGGAGATTT
Source organism: Sphaeridia pumilis (assembly GCA_034698345.1). Classification (NCBI taxonomy): domain Eukaryota; kingdom Metazoa; phylum Arthropoda; class Collembola; order Symphypleona; family Sminthurididae; genus Sphaeridia; species Sphaeridia pumilis. The sequence goes on along the minus strand of JAQGBJ010000314.1, from coordinate 9,102 downwards.
TATCCATAGGGAGAAAATTTTATTAGCTTCAGGAGAATACTTGAGCGTTCCGATTACCATGCCAGTTATCATTCCTTGCGCGGCTGGGTGAAAAATTGCCGTGCTTGCCTAAAGAGCCTCATCATCATTACATCTTGTTCTTTGGAATTCGGAACGAGAAACCACGTAGAGAGTCTGCAATGGAAGCAGCAGTAAAAGTCGTTACAGTGAAAGCATCTTTCGATCCACAGACGCAGATGTAGTAACAAATAATACTAAAAGCGCTGGAGCATTCCTTTTAGGCGGCCGAGTAACAAGAGAATGGCTCGGCCAACTGCCCTTTGGAGGCTATTTAAAAGCTAAGATTATGTGCACGTACTGTTTCAAGGTTTGCAAAGCAAAACCTTGCAAAAAGTCTACGTAGGGATGCAAAAATAATCAAAAAGAGAGCAGAAAAGATGCAAACATACGGTTTCTTTTTGTTAAAAGGGTTTTTTGGTTTGAAAGTCGTGAGAGAAAATTTAAGACCCTTGTTTTTTCTTTCCAGGGCTCCATTGTGGGGGATTACAAGCTTGAATCCGGATGAATGGAACCATCAAGTTAACTCGAAGGCTGCTGGGAGAAGAAATAGAAGACATTAGAACCACATATGAGAGAAGAAAAAGGTTTGCTACGTCGTTCCCTTTGTCGCCGGAGAAACTTGTCGATTGTAGATGACGGATTTATGAACATGTGTGTAGAAGATATTTTATGAAAAAAATTAAGTTTGGGTGGAAACGGAAGAAGCTGCTGCGGGATACAACAAGAAGACAACGTCAAGGTCTTTGGAATGAAGCTGTAGGCTAAAACCGAGTGACAGAAGAAACAAGTTGCCAAGACTCCCAATATCCATGAAGATAATAACGTTCAACTCGGATATTAAAGTCAAGTGAAGGGTGAAAAGTTTGTTGTGTTCATTGTCGGTGGTTGCGACTTTTATGTTGTTCCAGGGAAGAAATATGTACAGAGGCCAGCAAGATAAAGTTGGTGGGGAAGCCAAGAAGAATATATAAAAAAGTATCTAGTCGTCCTTCTTTGGAAAATTTAAGAGAATCGGAAGTGCACAGAGATCACAAGGAAAGTGAAAGTTAATGGGGGAAGCAGAAACTCGCCTTTTGCATTATCTGTGACAGCGGATTCAACGCTTCGGCAGCTACGGCAACAAGCGGCCCGAAAAGAGCGCAAAATATACGTCTCTATTTGAAGGAAGAGAAAAAAGATGGCGGCCAAAATCCAGTGACCGGGAGCCGACTGTGACAAAGTGCTAATGGTTATGTGAACGCTTGCTCTTGCACCACCACTACTTGACAGCTACTTACTTTACCGATTGACCTGAAACAAGACACGGAAGGAAAACAAAAGGAAGCGCCGCAATAAACATCACAAGGATTCGAGATTATCAAGTATAGTGTGGGTGAGGACCGCTTTTGAACGGCAATCCTCCAAACGGGCTTTGTTCCCTCTAACAAGCAACGTCACAAGTTGGAATTGACCGGATGTAAATTGGCTTGGCTTTGTAAGCCAAAGGACTCCCACAAAGAACGTTTTATTTTTGGAACAAAGAAAAGAGCAAGTTTTACCAGACTACTGACCACCAAAGAAACTTGTAATGACACAAATCCTCGAGAAAAGTACAATGAAGCAAGGGAACCGACCATCTGGCTTATAACCCCAAATATTAAAGTGTAAGGACATTGCAGAAATCCGGTAATAAAATTCAAAGTAATATCCGGCGACGAAGACGACGACAGCCTTGTACTTGTGAAACTTTGGCGAATATCGTGCGCTACCAGGTACAAAAATGGACCATGACGAACTCATTCAGGAACTGCCCGCCATCGAAAGGCTATCAAATCAGGTAAGCCATCATTCATTCTAGTACTGTAATATAATATTTTTCTCATTTTGATCGTCTCAAGCCATATAAAAAGGATGGGCACTTTTTTCACGTCTTGCCATTTAATCGTGGACCGTTTGCGCTTTCTCACTCCTTGGTTTTATCTTGGGGCAGTTTTATTGGGAAAAATGTATTTGTGACCGTTCAAGTGTAGTATGCAACAGTTGATAATGACTCGAGGGAGAAAAGTGGCAAGTGGACATGAGTACATGTCGAGATTATTAGAGCTGAATGTGAAATGTCGTGGTTATCGTTATCCGCAGGAGAGGCTCAAGTTGGCCCATCGGCGACGTCTGACCCAGCTAAAAAAGTACCAGCAGTACGAAAAGGACCTCGTGTCAAAGAAGCACAAAAATGTTCAGTTGAACGATGCCAAAAGAGGGGGACGTGGTGGAAAACATGGCCGAAGAATACGCTTTCTCAGCAGCATCATGCTTTTGGAAGCAGCGGGCCGCAATGATGTGAATGAAGGTGAGCAAAAGTCATTTAATCTCGTGTGTTTTTCCTCCACAAGTTTTCTCGGTTCATAACTTTTTGGTATCATCTGGAGAAAAGGTTTACGTAGAAAGTCGCGTCTGGCTCACACAAAATGTCCTAGTTTCAATAAGTCTATCGACTTGGAAACATACACACACACACAATCTTTTCCAAGAGTCCACAGGTGCATTGATCAGCAGAAAAGAAAAGTATGAATGGGATCAGCGACAAAGCAAAAGAAACCCTTGCTTGTATATACAGCTAGAAATATTAGGTCGAGCCTGTAATCACTGATATTCCATAGAAAAGCGGCTTTCTTTTCTTTTTTTGCTCTTTTCAGCCATGACAATGTTTTGTCTTGGAATAGAGCATCGGGTCAGATACATAAACATACATGTTGTCACCCGTCGTATTTCAGTTTGCCTGAGACTTGGAGGCCGGCAGTAAGAACGGAATCCGTACGTATGGACTTGAGCCGTAGAATTTGTCCAGGCAATAGGAAATTTCTAGCGCAAATATTGAGTGAGATGGAAATTGCAAGTGTAACTTTGGCACTAACACTGCCACAGAGTAAAATTTTACTCTTTTGTTTTTCCCATATTAAAGGCTTCCAGCTCGAATTCGTTTCTCAAATATTCATTCTTTTGAAGTGTAGATTTGAGCCAAATACGCCGCCACCAGCACAAAAGTATACGGGATTCTATTGTGAACCAAATGAGTTTCCCGATTGCATAATCTACTTTAGCAGGAAGGAATAGGAGCACTCTGGTGGAAAGGTGTCATTTTCGGTCTGATATGTAGTGGCGGCTGTTTCCGTTTATATGCACTAGATTTTTGTAGTGCGTATGCCTAATGTTGGTATGTAGAAAAAAGGAATTATTGTTGATGGCGACTTTGAAAGAGAAACTCACAGGGGAGCATTACCACACCTACGCTTCGACACCTACTACGAATCGCTCTGATGTTTTAAGCATGAACATTTTTGGCGGGTCGGAACTTTGGAAACTGGTAGCAGTGCCACCATTCATGTGTGGTTTCGATCTGGGCACGGAATAAAAGTGTATTTGGCGAACCAATATGATTTATGAGATTTCTGCATCAACTGGTTTTACTGCTCACTTGACTTCACACACTATATATATTGCTTTCTCAACTGTATATTTCTGCTAGCAAAAAAAGATTTTTCTCCTGGGAAAACCGGCAAAGTTCCACAACCAGTCAATCATATAGCTCGCGGAAAAGCATGTAACAACCGTGACAATTCAACGGAAAAAGTTTTCACCCACTTAACGGTTTCCCCTGAAGGTGAAGAAAAAGCAACGGAAAAACATAAAGCGCTGGTGGTGGTGGTGATAAAAGTCAGCCGTCGTCAACCAGGAGGAACAAGGTTCACCTGAGGCACTACAATCTCACGTTTCGATAAACTTACACTTTCATTTCCATCCATATTTTTGCCATCGGCAAAGGTGGGTCAGATAGACAGTGAATCGTGGGGAAATGCCTATATTTGTCATGTCATCATATTCAAAAACCGTGAGATAATTTTTATTCACCTCCGGCGTTGCGGTGTTTGATTACAAGTTTCGAACTACATACTACTTTGTTGATGGCTTTTTGGTGGGCGGCCGGGTGCGTAAGTATTGATAATGTATTTTGATGAGTGATGGCTTACATTATTATTATAAGTATACAAATGTTCCGACATGAATCATCTTGACCTTCATAATAGCATACTCGATGAGAACATGTAGTAGAAGAAGTTGGATTCAAGTAGGCTTTTCAATGTACGGCGCTTTCTCTGGGGCTGCAACAGCTCAACAAATAGCAATAAACTAGACAAAATGCAGTAATATCCACTGTAAAGGAATATGCATTTAATACACAAGTAGCGCCAAATGTTGTACAGGTTCCTTATGTTTTTCCAATAAGCGGCTAACATGCCATACTTTCTTATAGTCCTGTCTCAACATGCACCATGAAGGCCATAATTCGTACAAGGACATTTCTAGTATTTCCACAAAGTGCATAGATAGGATAACATGCAGTGTCGACATAATAACACCGTTTATCACATTGGGCGTTTAATTCATTTCATGGTATGATGGGAAGCGTATTACATATATTTGCTATCAAGTTTAATGGGGTTTATGACATCTAAACGATTTTCAGCAAAAGTAACATTATATTTGTTGTCGATTTCAGTTCGAGAGCTACTTGAAGCTGGAGTGGATCCAGATGTCGCTAACGAGGACGGCCTTACAGCTCTGCATCAGGTAAAATTCTTGAGCACTAGTACCTTTTATTCCTATTTGCAAAAAATATAAAACGGATGTTGACTGTTGTCAAGACGACTTAAAAATAGAAGGTTAGTATTTGTGATCAGGTAAAACTCAAAAGATTTTTTAAGACGAGAAATGTACCGTCAGATTTACTTTGAACATTTCATGTCACAATCCAAAAGAAACCAATGGCAAGACGACGCATTCCAATAAGCTTCTATTTGCACTAAACTAAAACGTCACTTCCAGTTGAAATATATAACCCCAAGCATTTCGTCAACTTCCAGGAAACAATAGTACATCAGACTTACTTTCAAGCACATCTACGTAAAATAGGCTGTGGCGCAAATACCTTTTGCCGTCAGAGAAATGTACACAAAATAAGCCATTAGTCTAACAGGGAATGAAGGCTTTGAAAGCTTCAATCATCATTCACGTTTTACTATTTCCCGCAATGGCTGTCGTAAAGGTGAAAAAGGCTGGTTTACGAGCTTCAAGGGTTGACCACAAAGTATTAGCTGAGACCGAAGCTGCGGAAAAATTCCCAACTATGATCAATAGTGTGGAGAAAGCGGATGGAAAAGTTGCAAGGGAGGCAAATACATTGTTAGCGTTCAGACATAAAAGGAAAGATAGGAAATATATACAAAGCCGTCTGATCTGTGCCAATGGTAAAAGTTGGTGTTTACGACCCCTCGCAATGTTAGCATTGGTAATTGCTCGGAGGGAAACAAGATTGAGATGAGATTCCGGTGCAAAATAATAGACAAGACCAAATGAGATTTCACCGCTAATAGCTTCCAAAAGTGAGGATGAACGCTATTATTTGTTTTGGCAATATATTGTGACGTGTTTTGTGGCTATATAGATTCTTTCACTGGCTTTCCAGCTTTAGAAACGCTATAGAAAAGACTATATATTGTGAAAGAGTAAATAGAGTTCATATGTCCAAACATTTTATCAGGAACAAATTAAACCTGAGGTTGTATGAATAGGACAAGATGTTGTTGTTGTTGTCGTTGTGCTTTTCCGGGTCTTTTTACGAATGAACGAATAGTCGAATTTCCGAGTTGTTTGCATTGGCACAAATAACAGGAATTCGCTCTTGTATTTCCTAATTGGTTTTAAGCCCTCTGTGGCATGTATATACGTATTCGAATGAGATTGTCCAATTTGTGTAATGCACCTGCGTAACTTATCTGCTTGTGACCTTCCAGTGCTGTATCGACGACAATGAAGACATGATGAAACTTTTACTCGAATATGGAGCCAATGTTAATGCGGAAGGTACGTATATTCTACTTGCTATTTTCTCCGTAACATGTATATTTACATTTCGTTATACGAAAGTGCGTTTCCTTCACAAGTTTGGGAAAGTAATTTTGCTGAAGGTGATGATGATATGTCTTCATTTAACATGAAACTTGCTTGTAACTTTGCAGACAGTGAGAAATGGACGCCACTTCATGCCGCCAGCACGTGTGGTCATCTGCATCTCGTCAAGTATCTCATTAGCAAGTAAGTTCTTTTTTTGTTTGTCCTATTCCGTGTAAAAAAAGGTAAAAAATCTAGAAATGGAGAAAAGACAAAAAAAAGATTTTTTGGCGAAAGCTCGTAGAAGCGCTGCAAATATACAGAAAAGCTCGTCCTGTGAGTTTATTGCCGACTTACTTTTTTGACTTCAAGTAGGTAATTTGGAAACGGAAGTGTAGTTGATGGTTAGAACGTAGCAAGCTTACAAATGAAGCGAGCATTTGCCGAAATAGTCATGGGACTTGTACGAGTTCATTTTTAGTTAGTCTACTACTCATTGTGTTTCCAAGCGTCAAGAGCCAGGAAAGAGCTTTGCGAAAAGGTTTGTCGTTCTGGCTGAGGACTAAAGTAACGATAACTGCGGGCGCTGCAAGTTCCCGCTATGAGTAATTAGTCGTAACTTAATTGTCACTTTTCCGCCTTGTGACTTTCACTCGTATCTTTCTCACTCGCCTTGGGTTAAGACAGCTGCAACATATATAACTTGAAAGAAAGTTGACGCAACTTACTCCTACTCAAGTAGGCTCCCTGTGCAGTCAAGCAAGAATTGTGGTTGCCGGGACATTGCCAACTACCTTAATTCGCCTTCCTGGCAAATATTTACCCAGCAAAGATTTCTTCGTCTTTGAAGAAATTACAAGAATTATTTCAAGATGGGGAAGTTGTTGGAAACGCTAGCTGTAAATGACACCGAGTTGAGAGTTTGTCAATCATTAGAAACGACGATAGATTTTACGATATCTTTTAATAAACGTTGAGATAAGCGTCTTAATAATTTGAAAAAAATTTGCAGAGGAGCGAACCTGCTGGCAGTAAACGCTGAGGGAAACATGCCGTATGATATCTGTGATGAAGAAGCTACCTTGGACTATATCGAGTCGGAGATGGCGAAGCGAGGAGTGACGCAAGAACTAATTGAAGAAATTCGAGCTTTACCTGAAACCAAAATGCTGGAGGATATGCAAGCCATTTCGGCTCGTGGCGGGAACCTCGAGTGCCGAGATACGGACGGAGCTACGCCGGTAAGTGACATTGTCTCGTACATACTTTTCCGGTTCCGGACTTCATTAGACGCACGAATGTTTACTTTTGCGAACTGAATTTCTTTTTAAATTGTCTCTCAGCCTTAAGGCAGTCTTTTAGTCACATAAGCTGACTTGTTCTTTAACAAGTTTGCAGAGCGTTCAGGAGCTGGCCTTTTGTTTTGCCATTGGCAAAATACAAACTTGAGGGACGGTGTTCCTATCCTAGAGCGTTCTTTTAGCCGCTTTAAAATTTTGGGTTACGTACATATGTGTAATTTAGTTTATCTCAGTAAAGTCAAAGTCAGTATAATTTGAAAATTAAAGCTATGCTGTTACATAACAATTTTTCCAAGCAAAAGGGAACAAGAAACAAGGTGTGTTTTCTGAATGACATTTTTCTAAAGATGGTGGATGGTCCCAAAGGGTTTTTTTCCTTTTGATATTTTTTTTGTGGCACTGGAGAATACTTAAACGTGTGAGACGAGGGAAACTTTTGTAAGGTGACAACCGTAATAGGTTTGTAGTTAAATGGTGCTGACAGACAAGAGGTTACATTTCTTCTACTTTTATAAAATGTACAGTCTTAAGGGAACTGTCATTCACTTTTGCAAACTTTGTGTGTGTAATAGCGCGATTTAGGAAAGTTTGTCTAAAGACAAGAAAAAATTGAACGGGGTTTAACTTGGTGCCAAGGTCACATTGTTTAGCTTACCAATTTCAGCTAAACTTGCATTTCCTTCCTATGAAAATCTGTGAAACTAAAATCCCTCGTATCAGTTCGTGTTAATGAGGTTGTATCAAGAAATGGGCAGCTTTGAAGATTATATCTACATGTATTGAAAGCCCTTTGAGGGAAAATAGCAGGAATTTATTTTCATGTATGTAGTGCTACTCATTTCCATGTGCATAAATTGCCTTGCGTATACAGTATTCGTGCAAATTTTGTTCAATTTGCTGGGAGAAAGTCTGGAGGGAATCGAGAAAATTTCACGGTGAGCCGCATCTTAGCCATGATCTCGGAAGCGTGAGATGAGATTGTGGAGACTAAATTCCCTTTGCCCACATTCGCTTGACAGTTTCTCTTTACCTCGCCCACATGAAATTCCCAATGCCGATCTTGTAAGATGCAGAATTTACTTATTGAAAGACAGGGAGCATATCAGTGTCTTTTAGTTAAGTTATCACCCTGTTTCACTGTTTACCGAGTTGGTTTCTATAAACAGTTTCCGGTAAATGAATAAAACATTTGTTCTTTTTGTTTGTTACAGCTACATATTGCTGCTGCCAATGGGTACCTGAGAGTCGTTGAGTTTTTGCTGGACAACCATGTATCGACTGAGGTATTGTAATTCATTTGTTCTCTGAATTCTCAAATACTCCATGATCAAGCTAAATAAACTTTTTTGTTCCACAGGTTGTTTGCAAGGATAACTGGCAACCCATCCACGCAGCTGCTTGTTGGGGCCATGTAAGTCGAATTTATTTTTTGCGAGAATGTTAATCGAACGAGGAATTTTTGCCGTTCTTGCTGAGGCAATATGAGGGTGTTTAAATTGGGGAAACGATGAAATCTAATTAACTTGTGAATTTACGGGGCCTCACACATGTATTTTCAAGATACTTGTTTAGATCAGTGGAAGCTACTGATCATGACTATTTTGTCACGAGTCGAATGACAGGCTACGTATATAAGCTCTTTTAATAGGATTTCGATGGAGCGGTTGAAGAAAGCTGGTTTGGAGTGAGAGAATCGGGTAATGGTATTAGGAACGTGGAAGCAAGTTAAAGACGCTTTGAAAATTGTATACTTGAGTAGATTACGCGATCCTTGCTTTCGGTACATTAAATTTTATAGGAAGGGATAATTATTTTA
>JAQGBJ010000313.1:0-46881 GCA_034698345.1 Sphaeridia pumilis | reverse complement strand
ATAGTGACACCGTTGTGGGGCTACATTTCGTACAAAAACGAGTATACCCGAAAGGTGCTCAGCACCGGATGGCCTCCGGTTATTATCGCCATGTTTATCAGCACGTGAGTAACTTGCCAAAAATATTATGGCATGTCATTCTTCAAATTTTGACCGATCGATATATATTTTATTTTGCAGTGGCGGAGGTAGTCTTCTGGACCAGGCTTCCAAGATGTTTGACGGTATCGCCTTGTACCAGCCGGTCATTAATGGCGTCGGAGGCAACTTGGTGTCTGTCCAAGCTAGTCGAATCTCTACTTCTCTTCATCGAGATTGTCGAATGGGTGAGCTACCTGGCACGCTTCCAGGTGGTCGAAACAAAGTCTTTGTTTCACCTTGGACTGTATTCGGCAAAATGGGTAAGTCAGCGGAAATTGTGAAGGCTCTTAATATTTATGAACCGAAATGCTAAAGATGATGGAAAACAAAATGGAGATTTGAGTATACGATGGAAAAATATTAACTGACTTTCTTTTCGCCAGGTGTTCATTCGACTGCGGCGAGAGTACTTCTTGGAATCACAATTCCTGGGCATCTCTTGTTTGCGACAATTACCCATTTTGTTTCCAACTCTGATGCCGGGTCGCAATATTCTGCTTTCTTTTTGGTTGTCTACATTTGTGCAGCGGTAATTCAGGTATGAGTTCAAGAAATATAATCGCTCAAATCAATAGTTTCACTAGTTGAAATTTTTTTATCATGGAATCTTCTTACAGGTGGCCATCCTGCTCTACATCGCTCAGCTTGTCATCAACTTCCTGTGGGTACGAAAGCTGGATCCGGACACTTCGACCATCCCGTACATGACGGCGTTGGGCGATCTTTTTGGCACAGGACTTTTATTTGTCAGCTTTTTAATTCTACGCTCCTCGAACAAGATCTAGATTTTACATCAAGGTTGATGGTATTATTATTATTATATAATTTTGTCATCTTACATGTAAATAGCAGAAACTAGAAACCTTGATGGTTCGCTGCTCTGCATATTACTTTGAAGAGTCTGATAGATACTGATTGTTGCTGCGCATTGTTTGAAACATGTCGTCGTCGTGTGATAGGTAACAAGGAACTGCCGAAAGGGTTTAAAAGTAGGGCATCGTTTTCGCAAATGATGTAGCGAATGTACTGATTCGATGAAATGTTGTGTACCTGTCAAGATCAGATTTGCAGGAAAAAATCGTCGTCGAATACCCATCAGCTTTATATTTTTACAAATCAGTCCTTGATATCAAATAAGAATGTTGTATAAATATGTGTGTGTGTGTCAGTTTCTGGTATGGCTGGAACCAAAGTTTACCGAAATTTTGTTTTATATCGTGGTTGCTCACTCACCAGGTCGCGCTGGCCAACTTGGTGAATGTAATGTATTTCGTATAATATTGCCGACTGTTCCCATATTCTTCAACAAGTAATTATTATTATTTACTTAGATAGTACTTTTGATCTAGACTCGCCTTTTTTGTCAAAATCACAACATTTACACCTGTAGTCTTTTTTAGTCTCGTGTGTATAGTAGTCGTCCCTCATTTCTGTACTTAACATTGCTTATTTAGTCTGACAAATAATAACACGTTTGATTTCGATTTTGAAACACTTTGGTTTGTTCTGTTTTTGTGGTCTTCCAGTTTCTTAGAATTTGCAGCCACGATGTCCAATGAAAGTAATTACCAGCAAAAGCAATTTACCTGGTGAAAGTGTCTGGACGATGTCCATGTACATAGTTACATTTGTATCTGAAACAGGATTCAAACAAAATGTTTTTTAGTATTATAGAAGATAATGATAGAAATAATCGAATAGTCAGGATCTTTTGCCTTGATGAGGTTTACCGAAATAGTCATCGTCAATTTGATCTCTGTGACGTAATCTGGTGATGATAAAAACGTTCCTTAGAGTGGCAATAGAGTTAAAATGCCCAACTCGGCTCACGTTATTAATGTACAATCATCTTTATGAGCTGGTAATGTTGTAATCCAACGAGACAATAAAAGGTTCGTCAATTTAAACTTATCTCTTAATAGCGAGTTTATTATTGCATCGTTTCTAGCTATTGATCACTGCAATTGAATTAGTATTTGCTGCGATATGATGAGGGTGTTAAACCCGGACTAGCAACTTATTCATTATTACCTAACCTAAAGACGATGTCCGTTTATTCGTCAATACAAATTGTTAGCTTTTACCGATGCTAAAAGACATTATAGATATACATAATCTAGATACAGTGTAAAAACTGTTAAATATCCTGGCACAAATCATTACACTAATAGCACGTTCTGGCACTCTGATAATATACTGTTAAGGCTATGTTACCATCTCAATCTACAAATCTCAATTCTTCCTGACTTAAGTACACGCAGTATATCACAGGCAAAAGCAACTGTGCATTAATCCAAAGTACATGTCGAGCTAATGGTATGGAAGGTAGCTGGGTAAACTACTACTGACATTTACGAAGTGCATTGGAGTGATGCCGATAGGCTGAACATAATGGGAAGATATTAGAGAACAGCACAGTACACTTCAAAATCTACAAGACAATCAGGGTCAAAGATACTCTAAGTCAATTTCTGTGAGGCACTTTATGACGGTGTCATATTTTCATTCCAGGCACTTTTTAGCTGCAGCTTAAGTAGAAGGAACTCTCCAAAAACTGCTGCGAACAGGACTCCAGCTCAAGTTCAAAAGCCCCATCTGCTGGATCTGACGAAATTAAAGGGTTCGGTTAAAGGTGCAGCCTTAGAGAACAAAAAACACAAAGCACATATAAACACACAATTCACATGCAGTCAAGCAACAAGCTAGTCAGAGTCTAGTTTCTAGTCTATGAACATCCAGACCATAGTAAATTCTCTGCACAAATCTCAATTTGCTTGCAGTAATCTGTCAAGTGCTGTTGCTCAGTTAAGTCACGAAAAGGTAAGTGTTCAGCACGGTCCCAATTTTCTAAATTATTACTTGGCTGGTCGAACTGGTACAAATGGGCTTTGAAGAAGGGTTGGCTTCGTTTCCATGACTCGAACAGTTAGATTGTCGATGTAGTCTTCCAAATCACTTAGTTTTTGTCTTTGCGCATCAACAGTAGATTGCAAAGTTAGCACCAATTCAATCAGTTCCTAGGAAAGATAATATGACAGGTTAACCAAATATTTGCAGAAAACTGAATTAGAAATGTGATGCACCGTACACACCTCTTTTGATTTCCCTTCGAACTTTTTAAGAACTTCTTTAGGCAGTTTAGTTTCCGAAACTTTGTCACTCATTCTTATTGGATTTGTGATCCCTACAGGTGTTCCTTTCGAGGGAGTGATCTCATCTTTACCTGAATAAGCGAAAACGGAATTATACAATTAACCTGCGGTATGATTAAGTTTGTCGCTATCTTACTAAGTTTTTGAGATCCAAATATACTTGATAGGTTCTCCTTGTGTCCATTTTTTACAGAATTTTCCTTGTTCTTCTTGTTTTGAAGCTCCAGATGCTGCTCGGACTTTTTATTTCCCTCGTTGTTATCCTTGGGTTCCTGCTGAACTTGTCGGGGCTTTGGTACTGGCTCTTTGACATTCTGATTGAAGACTGCCGTTGCAGCAAACAATAGCGCTCCCACACCAGCATTCTGCAATCATAAATATTCAATATGAAAAATCTGGCCATTCATGCATACTTTAGTTGTTGCAGTTGTATGTATATCTTACATCTCCTGAAGTTGGCTTAGGTGAAGGAGGTTCCTTGATCGACTCTTTTTGTTTTGGCACTTCGGGTTCCTGTACGGGCTTTTGCACCGGAACAACAGGTTGGGGAGGACTGTAAACAGGTTCTTCAGATGGTGGTACTGCATAGAAAATATTCAAATCAACAAGGAGTTTCAAAAAACTGTTTAAAAATTTTGTGAGCATGTTTACGTGGTGCCGCAGACTTCTTGCTGAACAATTTTGCATCCCAATCATCAACAGGGCCAGTGCTCCATCTGTTTGTTTCCGCAGCTTTGGTTGTTGTTGGTGTACGTGGTGGCTTGTTCGGATTTGGAGACGGGGTATTGAAAGATCTTCGGAGAAATTCACCGCCTCCAAGATTCTCCAAAGAACCATCTCTTGGGGTGTTTATGGCTACTTGTGACACACTGAGGGAGCTGCGACTGCTTTTATGTGACAATTCATCGAACTGCGACAAAAGAATTCTCATTTAGCTAACACATTCCACCAATCAAAGGAAATGAATATTCAATATGATAGCCTTCTTACTCTGAAGTCATCTTCCTCATCACTAATTACTCCTGGATCGGCATCTCCAGATACTTGTTTCCTGCTGTTGTACACATTCTGTTCTGGTATAGTACCAAAAGCATCATCTTTGTGCTTCTTCTTACCCCGTCCCGGCAACGTTGACACTTTACTGCCCATCGACTTCGCCAAGCTTTTCAAGCCTTTCTTCTCTTTACTTCCAAGACTGAGTAAACTTCCACCTAGAAAGAAATGACTTAGTCTTTTGCTAAAACTAGCCCTTTGAAACTTTTGTAACGAGACTTACCAACTTTCGAGCCTAAATGTGATAGCTGGCCGAAGGAGGATCTGAGGCTGCTATTTTTCTTACTCAAATCACTCAAACTGCCAGCAGCCTGAGCTCCAGGTTGCACATTAAACCCAATTTTGACTTCCAGCTCCCCTCGATCCTTTTTGTTATCTTTGCCAGGTTTGCTTCTTAACGTATACCATTTGTTCTTGGGTTTCTCATACACATCGAATTCAGACAATGGCAGTACAATTTGGCCGAGAAATTCATCTCCAATGAAATTTCGGTGAAGCGCCGTCAAAACAATCTCAGCCTTATTTCCTTTATTCGGGATGGTACTGTAACAAACATCAGAAACCATGTTTTCATAAAATCTAGAATACACGGAACCAGCAATCTTTCATCGTTTACATTAATGCACTTACAGCTCGCACTCTTCATGCCAGTCGACCAGATCAGTAGCTCTTTCTTTACATGACGTCTGATATTTTTCTTTTCCGAGTGCTATTGTCACGAATGCGTCGTTTGTACCTACAACCACCAAACATACAACCATCAACAAAACCTATCATACATTAATTCAAGTATAAAAAGCAAGTATCTTTACATACCATTTTTCCCTTTTGAGAGAAGTCCTCTTGCCCTTTGAACTACAAGAGAGAAACATATCATTAATTCTTCGTCTAATTATAACCATGTTTGATAACCCCAATGTTAACCCCATAATTCCTTACCTGTCACTTGTACATGCGTCGGAGTCCACATTTTGGCTGTGTTTACAATTCTCAAGAGTAAAAATCCCAATTAAAACTTACAGGTGCATCCAAAATCACCGTTTCACATTTTCCACATGGATTCAGTCGTGTACCTGCAAAAATGAAACAACCACTAAAATCAGTACATATTCAGTATCAATCACCGTAAACTCTACTAGTCGAACATGCGACGCGAAACACTAACAACCAACAAACTTTCGTTAAGCTGAGCAGCAGTAGAACTCAACGCTTTAGCAAGTTGAAACCTACGCTGGGTTAGCTTTTGCACTTGCCCATTAACAAGTTCAATGTTAACCATCATCAGTCTAGCGCAAACTTTTCACTGCCATTTAATACAGCGCGAAATCGCGTGTGTCCTCTACCTGACACATATTCGAAAAGCTAACAACTTTTCCTACCGTTGAAACTCGCTCAAAACATTCAGTGTTTCCTATTTGGCATGCAATAAAATGCACATGCTGAAACAAACCACTTGCTTAACCATTCTGTCTTAAAGCGCGTAATATATTACTTCTGAAATGGCTAACAACAACCAAACTAAGCACTTAATTACTCAGTCTCGCCTAATTGTTGTTGGCGCGGTTCTCTTTCTCTCAAAGGTCTTTCTCTGTTTGCGAAAATAACTGCACTTACATTAATTATAATTGGTAATGGAGTAAAAACGACAGTTTGTTATTGTTTACAAAAGACAATTACAGTCACGGAAAATTGCACTGACAAAGACCTTCAAAAATCCGAATTTCCCTGCAAACCAAGGATGACTACGTGCTCCGAACAGGTGAGCGGAGAATAATAACAAAGCAACAAATCGTTTCTTCCTCCGTGTACGCTTTCCCCTATGCTTGCTCGACTTTTCTATATTTTGTTGCTTGTAATTCAGCGTCTCTCGTCGCTCCACCAAACTAAAACGCTGTGATTTAACCTTGACAGGTGAGCATTAGTGATGGAGAAACATGAGCTCATCGTCCAATGTATGCATCGCCTAATAAATATTCGCAATCACCGCCTGCACAAGTTATCTCGCTCTCGAGAGATTACACAAGAATCCAGGTGAGCCGAGCTCTTGACTGCAGATAAATACCTCGCCACCAGACGTAATTAATTCCACTTGGTTTAATTAGTGTTTGATGCCGTTTTTGTCACAGATCATGGATCACACATAATGTAATCCCGCTTCATGACCGTAGATGACGAATGTTCCATTAATATTAATGGCTGCGCGGTGAGCTTGAACCCTACAAAACAACTGCAACAGTTAACTGACTTAGATTTGGGCGCTGATTCATATATTGATGATGACACTGAAACAAAATCGAACGCAGAATGAGTGGGGAAACAAAACAACAAAGCCTTTGATCACAACAACTTGGCAAGCGCCGGTAATATCAAATTATGTTTCAAGAATCTGGTTTACAACCGAATCGTGCCGGTAACAAATTGTGACAATTTGAACTTTTAATGTTTGGTCGTTGTGATTTGTTCCGTGAGGAAATGTCATGCTATTTTCAGAAACATGACGACCAAGTCGACGTCGACACACTGTCATAACGCCTAATAACCCACGCAACTTAACTGCATCGCCAAGAATAATACAAGAGAAACGTGGTCTCGTTATCAGACAACAAACAATTCATCAGTCAGGTTAAACCGCTTTACGTGAGAATCAAAGGATTGTTCTTATAGGATTTCTTGTTCTTGAGGCCTGTGCCAACTTCAAACTTGTGGGACTTACATCACAGTACGGTATTGCACATCGCTTCTCACAGATTAGAACGCTGATTCCGTCTTAGTTAGCTTTCCTGTCGCGTGCATATTATATTAAAAAGGATTCTTTTAAAACTTGTTGCGTAACGCTTGCAATAATCGAATCACGTCTTGTCTCATGCTCCACCACTAAAGATAGAGATAAACAGGCTTTTCGTTGACTGACAAGATTCCTGATCATGTCAGTTAGCGAAAGATAGCGAAAAATAAAAGAATTCCATCGTAACATGCAACTGACTGAGTGGGAAGCCAACATCAATTCTTCCTTGTCAACAACAATGTTGGGCAATAACAAGGCGGAATTATGTCATTATAGAGACATGGAAACGTTGCAGGTTTTGATCATGTGAGTCGGTCATCGATTGACTACTTCGCATGACTTCAAAGGTGGTAAACAGCCCCAATTGACTTATGGCAAGTTAAAAATACAGTTTCCAAGCGTTGATAAGGCCAAGTCAGTTGGGTATTTTTGGCAAACTTTGAAGTATCCTGTTACACAACAAAACATGGTTGATGTTATCCCAACTCCAAGTTCCCACCATCGGAAACCGATGCAAAATCACATTGGCTCTCACATTAAAGGAAGCAACTTGATTATGTCTAATCATGGCTTTCTGCCGTTGGCCTGAGCCAATTTGTTCCCCCAGCGACGGCGTTACGCATCGCTGCGCTTAAACGCTTGTTTTGACCGATGTGATACATATGGTCGATGATCAAAAAAGAAGAGAACGGATTTAAAGACATGGTGCGCAAGTACTGTAAATGGATGATACAATGGCCACCGCCTACCTACACGAAAGGCTACGGCAATGACGACGAAGCGGTGACAGATGATCTTGGTTTGGAACACTTGGCCATTGATCCATCGTTATAGCGATAATATGTATCGTGTTTCAGGGCGTTAATCTAACCTAGTACGACGTAATCGGTGCATATACCACACGCCTTGTCATTCAACGCTGATTGTTCCTTTGCGTTTGTCAAGTTGGAGCTGGTACCACGAAGTGCGCGAGGGTGTTATAGCGTACGTGCGCTAATTGATTTTCAAAGTCAAGACTGTTAATTTCGTGAAGGATGTTGATTCAAGGATAATTTTTAGACACTTCGTCGAAAACTACAAAATCGGACGGATTTATAATAGCCATGCTATTTTTTACCTTACCTTATACTATAGGGTCCGTATATATTAATGACACTTTTGGTCCCACAACTTAATAATTTTAGCTCTTGCACCGACACCCGATGACACTTTAAAATCAGCCCACTTTTCCAAAAATTTAATTCTTGAGAATTCGAAAGAGAAGAACAACTTCACTCAACTCCTTCTGGCTATCAGATGAAGGTTGTCATTTAACTGACTTTTGGATTCACTCAAGTAAATTGCATCCTGGATGTACACCTAGATTCTTGTTTGTTTGTTTGTGTATTTTGTTGGGATTCTTATGAGGAAGTACATTAAACACGTTTGTTTTGTGTGAAGGTATTTGGTACACTGGTTGGGCTTCAATTCCATCGTGTAGTTTATGACAGGACAGAGAGAATGTATATTATATGTTGTTGTGGATGATGGAGGTAAGGTGAGCCTATAGGGCAGTTAGGGAAATGAATCGTTTCGTTATTGCGGATGCAGCCAGCGTTCCCCAAGCAGCAGCGATAATAAAGCGCTTGGCTTGGTTCGAGAAGAGGAGGTTTACGAGTGGAGGATGTTCAAGCGTTTTCAGGGATGCATTCCCAGTGAATCAGCAGCGTCGCTATTTAATAGCGCTGTGGAATTCTTGGTCTGACGGATGCGCTGATTCCTTATGTGAGCGACTGACTTGATTTTTCAATTCAACAACACAGGTGAGGTGTGCATGTGGATGGATGCGGCAGCAGCGTTTATAATGTTGTAGGAAGGGAGTAGTCTCGGCTTTTTGCAAACGGATAAAGACAGGCGTTAAATGTGATCATATGATCATATCCGAGTGATAATGCCGACGAGAATCTTTGTTTGATTATTCGTTTCCTTCTTGATTAATTATTATTATGCGTCTTATAAAGGTTTAACGTGAGACGGAACGATTTGAAACCAAGTTAAAGTTAGAGATCCAACATTTCTTTAAATTACAATTTTTCCCGTTCTTTAGAAGCCTGAGATAGCATTCCTACATAAATTTTAAATTTCAGGACTTGAAGTCTAAAATTATGCTGTTGATTTTTGAGAATATAAAAGTAGACGTGTAATTTGAGGCATGAAAAAATTATTTCAAATTACAGGCTGCTTCTGTCTGTAAAGGGAAAGATTAATGGTCCTTTGCACAGCCAGCTGTACTTGAAAATGTAAACACATTAAAGTTCCAATCAACTAACTACACACGAACGAGCAATATAAAAGGTTCAAATTGAGTTTGTGCTTTATGCTTAAGGAAGCTGAAGAAGAAGAAGAAGACTTCCGCTGCAAGGCAGCGACAAAAGCAACGTTTCAACATGGCGCACGGCTATCATTAAAGGGAAGAAGAAGACGTGTGGTACCTTACGGCATGGATTTTCGTTTATTATCATTTTCGATGAAGATGCGATGGCTCGCTTCTGGATTCCTTATAACGAAACGATGATCAAGAGCGGCGGACAGCGCAGCGCGCGGAGCGTCCTCTTTAAATATGGCCAAGAAAGGCCACCACCAATTCTTTTAAGTAGGCAACGGAACCAACCTACGGCCATGTCTGGGAAAAGCAAATAGTCCAAAGAAAAAGGATGGTGCGAATTGCCAATTCCATGGCTTAAACGTGCCAAATCTCGCTGGGATCTTTACATTTGAGCTACACAACACAAGCCTTACCTTGCACTTGAACCCCTTATGGTCATTTCAAAAAGTTGTAACGCCTTTACCAAGATTCTATGACCTTCAAGTGGTGGCAGTCAGCTGCTATGTGCAGTTTAAATTTGTCGAGATGCTGAACCGTATTTATGTCAGGTAAATGACATGTGCAAAGGAAACTGTAACTGGTGTATTCAGACAGACAAAACAATCAGGTGTCAACTTGTACAGCTTTCTCAATCTTGTTTCTTGAGCATTTTTTATCACATGTTGCTTGACTCATCCTGCGAAAAAGTACTGACGAGCTGACGAGAGCTATCTGATATGATAATTTTACTGTTGACACCTGAGTTGACGTTCTTATTAAAATGTTGATGCATGGTAATGTGATGACTACCTGTCTGTAAATTGTGCCGGAAACATGCCAGCTATTAAAAAAATTCAGGGTGTCTTGGCTTCAAATGGCATATAATTTGGGGCAGCGACAGTGTGGGAAGAATGTGACCTTGGTTAACGATCAAAGTGTCGTATTTTAATATAAAATTTAAAAAGAGGCTAAAAATAAGCCTGTCATTGTCGTGAACTTGTACATATGTATATAAGTACTGACTATATAAGTTGAACTGGAAGTACATTTTTAAATAAAACTGCTGTAGTTGTAGAGGTGAAAGTAAATTATTAGGGGACTTGAGGTTTTTGAGTGGAGGTGACCATTCGTATTGACCATTGAAATCGTTGAGGAGTCTGAAGAAATACTGGCTATGGTGAATGATGTAACGGAATTCAAGTGGGTTGCCTGTGGGCAAAATGACAATATTAGCGCTTCAGTTTACACATGCGGTCACTTTCCAACCCGGAGTGGACCTCGTGACTTCAGGTATTATTACTCACAGTCACAGCATGAGAAGTGACTTTACACTTGACCAGTCAAAGTTAAAGCCAAGTCTTTTAAAAAAACGTCTGAAAAGAAAATCAATAAAATTCGGGCAGTACATATCCAGCGTTACAGCGGCTTGGGAGGAATTTTTTGTCATTGTCCAATGCTCACGAAAGAACATTGGTAATTGAAGGCCAAATATAAGAGTATCACTGAAAGGCTTCTTGCATTGATTTGCAACCAGAACTGCAATCGTAACAGGTAATTCAATAAGGTTTTTTGAACATGAGGCATGCGGAGCAGCAACGTTTTGCCAGTCTGGTGCTTGTGATTTATCGGTGCAGGCCTGCTGGTAGGCTAAATATTGTCAAAAATGGTTTTTCAAACACTCGATTATATATTTATAGTAGGGGATTTGCGGTTGCTGGCTAACGTGTTTGAAACATCAAGTTTCATAGTTTACATCAGATCAACACTTAAGCGAGCCCTTGTCGATTTGATTAAAGCGCATCTTGTCTAGCTACCCTTGGACTCCTCTCTTCTTTGGCGGTACCGGTTGTGGTTTGAACTCGCAAAATCAAAACAAACACGTCAATAAACCCGTATGAGTCGTACACGTTACGGCTGGGCTGGAGTGGTGCCTATAGAAAGACGCTGTTTCATGGTATTATTATTGATAAATACAAGTTTCCAGTTAATTGTTGTTGTTTCCAGACGTGATTCTTGTAGAACGAAGAATGGAGTTTCAGGTAAATTGGCTCTGTTCTGTTGATAACGTGTACAGTGAAGATTAGGTGGTGTTCTCGAACTTGATTATTTATCGAGTTTACCACAGATTGGCATGTGGTTTTGACAGATAATGATTGATAAAGAGCCGGCAGGAGGGGATAATCAGGTATTAATTATAGTCGATCAAAGGCCATGTGGTTGAAATAATAGCTATGTAGACGCCCATTCTTAGACACAGTGGATTAAAGGACGAAGGGCACTAGCGCACGTTGAGAAACTTAAACTTATAGAGATTAGCAAAACTTTTACGTCATTTAAAATTAAGATCCGGGATGAGACTAACTGGTTTGTTCTTTTTACGCTGTTCTAGGAACCCAGTGTATAATTTGACAACCATTGACTTCAGGTTGAACCAGTGTAATAATGACAGAAGAGGACGAAGTTACTCCGAGTGTAGCCCCGAAATTCGGACCACTGCAGCGGATTAGCTTGACAATTATTGGATCTTTAGAAAGATTCTTTTACAAGTAATGCAGTGTAACAAAATCTATTGAAACTGATTTTTAATATTCTAGGACATTGATAATTTCATTTGATTTTTTCTGATTCCACAGTTGGGGATACAATGTAGCTAGTCGGCCGACAACTTACATTCTTTCGTGCCTAGTCCTGGCGGCTGTGTGCGGTCTTGGATTGATAACTTTCACGCCGGAAAATCGTCCCGATAAGCTGTGGATTCCATGGAATTCTGAATTCGTTGAAAATTCTGAATGGTTTAGACAAAAATTTCCGTCTCCGATCCGATTTCATTTCGCTATAATCACTGCGGACAATGTTTTAGAGCCGGCAGTTCTACAGGAAGTAAGCACAGTGAAGTGAATTTTACAGTATCCAAGTATTGGATATAATATTATGTACTTGTTTCAATAGCTGCTGGACATTCACCAGAGAGTTGAGGCAGTGAAGGTAGACGGACTTCAGTATGACAATTTGTGCTTCAGGTAAATTGCCAGGCTAAAATTACTGTTGCCCGAAAACTAGAAACTCATGTACGATTGTTTTTTATCGTAGATTGCCAGTCACCAAGTTTCCGCTTGGTTTCGGTTCTAGCGGAGGGACTAAAAAACAAGTACCAGAACCAGTCGTCGAACGTGAAGAGTGCGATGAAAAGAACGGTGTTTGTTTTTCAAACGAAGATGAAACGGAAACGTCAGGTTTCTCAGATCCTAGTGTCGGAGACCGAGAATTCTACTGCGGTTTTTTGGAAGGATTGGAAGATGCTTGTTGGGAAAGCAATCTTGCTGAATTGTGGGAATACAATGGGAATGTTATCAAGAGCTTAACTCAAGACGACATACTGAATATGGTAAACAAGGATACTGAAAGGTGAGTTTCGAAAAGAAAAGAGATTGTAGGAAATCATTCATAGAACTTAATTCATGATTCTATTTTGTTTACATTTTTAGTCCCATCTTTGGAAGACCAGTGAATTACACGAGCGAACTCGGGGGCGTCACGAGAAACTCTACGGGCCACATCGTTGGAGCTAAAGCAATTATTGTTCAATGGTTTGCTAAAATCAATCAGACTGCAGTAAGCTTGAATCAAGCTGCAAATGATCTGGGCACCGGCGAAGTGGTAGACAAAGCTAACCTTAAGTGGGAGGCAAAGCTCACCGAAGTTCTACTGAATAAGTCCGAGAATTTACCAGAAGGGATGTCCATGTACATTAAGATAGCCCGAAGGTAATGAGACGAAGGCTTGTAAGACCATAGGAGAAGAAATTAACAAGATAATATTTGTTTTCAGTTTTGGTGACATCAGCAATCAGACTATCATGGGTGATGCAGGAATGTTTGCTGTTGGTTTCATGATCGTTTTCAATTATGTGGTGTTTATGCTTGGAAAGTTCAATGTGGTGGAACAGCGAGTAAGTCGATTGATTCATATTATTGCATAATCGAAGCGGTTGGTCGTTGGTCTACGGGCTTAATTGGTTGATTTATATGTTTTTTGCAGCCATTGTTATCCCTGGCAGGGTTAGGTTGCGTCGGCTTAGCTATTTTGGTATCGTACGGAATTTGCTCAGCTTTTCGAACGATTTACGGACCAGTTCATAATGTTCTGCCATTTCTTCTGATGGGCATCGGCATAGACGACATGTTTGTCATAATGCAGTGTTGGAACAATCTTACTCCAGCCCAACAAAAACGAGCCTTGCCCGAGAGAATGGGATTGACTTTAAAGCATGCTGGTGTTTCCATAACTGTGACATCAGTTACCGACTTTGTTGCATTCGCAATAGGAGGAACAACTGTAAGACAAGAGCCCTGGAATTTGTTATCTTGAAATGAAAGTGCTTAACTGAAGTATGCGGTTTACAGGTCCTTCCTGCTCTACAGTCTTTCTGTCTTTATGCTGCCCTCGGTGTGATAGCAACCTATGTGTTCCAGGTATTTATTTCTCTGGTTTACAATGCAGATAATGCATTAACTGAATTTTACTGTAGCTCTCAGTATGTAATTCACGTATCATGACTGTGTAGGCAACCTTTTTTGTTGCGTGTTTTGCGCTGGACCAAAAAAGGATTGAAGACAATCGGAATGCTTTCTTCCTTTGGATACGGTATGAAAATTTCCAGAAAAGTGCATTCAGCCAGAGAAACTTTGCTCAGGAGTTTTTCAGAAATGTTTACACCAAGATTTTGCTCACCCCGACTTGCAAGGTACTTTGTTGTTTTGAAAGTTTGAACAGTCATTATGGGTTTGTCTGACGGCTCCTCTTGCTTTCCAGACCATAGTACTCCTTTTTACTGCTGCACTGGCCGGAGTCAATATCTATGGAAATATTTTACTTCGACAGGAGTTCAACCCAATTTGGTTTCTGCCGCAGGTGATTAGAGTCATTTTCTTTTCCACTTAATGTTAAACAAACGTACCGTAACATCGTTGCTTTTCTGTTTTTGCAGGATAGCTATCTTTTTCAGTACTATATGCAGCGGGACCAGTATTTCCCGGGCAGAGGCGAAGATGGAATGGTAGTGACATACGATATCCCCTTACGAGAGAATCTCAAACCTATAGAGAAGCTTGTCGAATCTCTGGAGAAGTCCCAGTACATAACCAATGTTGAATCTTGGTACGAAGGCTTCAAAAATTATTCAAACACTCATTTCAACACGGGTAAACTTCAAAGGACATTCTTTCAAAATCGGTGGGAGAATTATACTTAATTATAACAACATGACTTGCAGACGTTCCTAACGCAGTTATGTCGGAACAGGACTTCAACGACAATTTCGGGAGATACTTGTATAGCCCCAGTGGATCGCGCTACCGGTAAAAAGTAGATACTCATTTTTCTGAATAGTCGTAAAATAATCTTACGGGTCTGTTTGTCTTCCAGCCAAAGGTTCAAATTTTGGGGGAATCTTACATGCCAAGAAGCGGCACCAAAAGTGGAGGTACGGACTCACTTACAATTTGCTGCTTTTTTTGCATCTAGTACAATTTTGTATGAATATGTTGATTTAGCTATCCATGATCAGCTTCAAATTCAAGACACTGTCTGGACCGGAAGAACAATTACCCGCAATGAGGGACATAAAGGGCATTGTAAGCAAAGCTGATTTTGAACGAACAAATGATTCCAAAGTTTTCTCCTGGGCCTTTGCGTATGCCGGCTGGGAAACCGACGAAGTAAGTGATGGTGCTCAAAGTTCACAGTTTTTAATATCCTTCGGTAAAAGATAACAATTTGGCTAATTTCAGATTATAACGATTGAATTATACCGGAACATGGCGTTAGCAATGATATGTGTCCTGATTACAACACTCATCTTGATTGCGAACTTGTCAACTTGTGTTATGGTCCTCGTTTGTGTGGTTTTCACGCTGGTTGACGTTGGGGGGATGATGCATTTTTGGAACTTGACTATCGATACGGTTTCGTGCATCGATCTGGTGCTGGCGATTGGTCTGTGCGTGGATTATGCTGCCCATATTGGTAATTCATAAATGTAGAACAACTTACTAATCGCTGAACCATAGTCTTACAGTTTCCGTTATATTTTTCAGGACATGCCTTCATGACAGTGACCGGCTCTCGCAATGAACGTGCTCAACAAGCGCTAGTCAATATTGGCCCTGCAGTTGTAAATGGAGGATTCAGCACTTTCCTGGCATTCGTCCTACTGGCCAACTCCAAATCTCATGTGTTCATTACGTTTTTCAAGGTAACGCAGTGCACAAATTTGTTGTAGTTTCAAGCTTGAAATTAGCTGTCAAAAATAATACTATTTCTTGGACTTCGCAGATCTTCTTTTTGGTTGTCGTCTTTGGGCTGTTCCATGGACTTGTTTTCTTACCCGTTCTCCTCTCACTGATCGGTATGCTATACATGTGTTTCTTTGTACTCTTGCCGCTACATTGCAACTTTTAAAAGCCAAAATTCAAATCATTTCAGGTCCTGCGCCGTATCCATCTATACATTTAACTAACTTTGTTAAGGACGTTGAACAACAACTGACTCCCGTAGAAGCTCCTCAAACTGGACCTCAAAAAGAGCAGGAGTTGCCGACGCTTACACTCACAGAAGCTTAGTTAGCCAGCTCGTTCAGGGCATTCAGTCGAGTCTCGATTGTTCAAACAAGTCATGTTACACAGTTGACTCCTTCCTGATGGTTCTTTGCTTATCTCACATACTCAACTAGCTCACTGTTTGTACTTAGTTTAGTTCTATTTTACAGGGTCTAGAAACCTTTATGGGCTTTAGAATTAGTCGTTAGATTATGCTCAGTTAGTATTTCGAATGCGATCTTATTCGTGTACCTGCTCTTTGCGCACAGTATTAATCTAACATGACACTTCTGTTTGGTGCTTGATTGTGAACGTTCGATGACGTGATACAGATGCTACAATTGTAATCTCTAGTTGCTAAATACCGTTCGATAGCCTATTTCGGCAACCGCTTAAATTATTTGTTTTGGTGCGAGCTTTCCTACAAGAGTAGTAGTCATGTGCTGTAAACTAGCACAAAAAAAGCATAAATGAAAATGTTGTCACTTGTGATATTTTGTTTATTTTTATGAATTTCACAGTACAAACTTGAGTCTTAGCGAACAGGCATGAGAACCAATTTACAAGTTAATACATTAATACATTCGTCTGGCCAGTCTTCATTCCATCCAAAATTTCTGTCCAAATTACACTAGGCCAAACGATCAAGTCCATGTTTGACGGAAATGAAGCTAGCACATGTGATTACGTCCACAAATGACAATGAAACTGTATAACCTAACCCGCTTACTTGAAAATAATATAAAATCTACATTTCGACATCAAGAATTTTCTTAACGAGTTTGTCTGCGTCGATGAGTTCATGGGAAGTGTCTTGACTCGGTGGTCTTAAATTACAGCCGATTTGCGCTCCGAATTGATGTCCGAGATACTGCAAAACGAAAAAACAAGAATGGTATCAGATACATGTAAATGCAATAATCATCTTATTATACGTTCTGAAACCCAGTCAGTCTGAGTCGATCAACACCGATTGCATCCTAGATGTTCAATCAAGTTTACATGTTTCAAAATCCCTAACCTTCCCTAAAAAGATCAAGCTTATCTTTGCTATGCTTGCTACGATAAATAGTCATTTTGTTGTGAGCACATGTGGTTAAACTTGAATTGATAGTCAAACATCCGCGCTTTATCAAACACGGAAGCCTAGATTTGCCAACCAACAGTTAACACCGTCCTTCCGTATCAAATGTTTGCTGTCCTATTCCCATTTATAAACGCCAAAAGTAGCTAGCACACCTTCAGCCAATGACTTTGTTCCTCCAAGACAGCATAAAACGAAGGTGGAAGTAATGCACCACAAGGCTAACGCTTAATTGTGACGAAGTTACTTGCAGGTATATAATGATCTCGCCATAAATACCGACTAACTAACCGCTAGGACAACTGTGTACACTGAAGCTACTTACTTTTCATCCAGAAAGGGTAAAGAGGTCAAGCTAACATCATTAAATCATTAGTTGTTGAAGCCGATCTGACATTTCAAACTAGGACGTGCAGACAATGGTAAAAATGTTCTGTTGTTACTTCTATCGACTATCATATTGACTATTGCATCATCATCATGCAACAAGTTGGTATATGGTCTACTAGTCTTCTCGTCTAGAACTGAAGAGATCTATCATGGCGTCTAGAAACTTGGTCTAGCTTGTAAATATATCTGCCGCGCTGTTAACATGCGATGCAAATGGTCCTTCTCGAACATTCGACCAACTGTCGTTACATACTTTTTCATGTGCATAAAACCTAATGCCTGATACAGCGTCGTCTTGAAGCCCTGAATTAGATCCAACTAACTAGTGCTTTTAGAACCCAAAAAACTGGTCAAAACCAAATGAAATCAATGTATCTCACCTCCAATGGAGGATCCTAAAGGACCTGTGGTGTATTACTAGAAGACTTGGGAGCAGTAATGAGACCATCGGCCTTCTTGTTCTTTTCCGTGTTGATCATCTTGTCGACAATTTTGCGGGTATGTCCGGAGGGGTCAGGGCGGTTGGTGTGTTCGGCAGCTTCCTTCTTGGTACGTTGCTTGCCGCTATGACCAGCCGTCATGTACTTGTCCTGGTCGAAGTTGTAGTGTTCGTATTCGTCAAAGTGAGTTTCAGACATGGTGACAAGTTTAAATTGAGCTGTAAACAACAAAGGAGGACAATCAGCCTGAATCCAATTTACGTATACGTACACCTGGACACAAAGACAACCAAGTTCCAGTATCGTATTTTACGCTACTACGTCTTATTTCAAAATTTGTCCTGGGACCAGTACCATGACAACGGTAATTTCCAATTACGGGAAATGACTTACCTTTATAAAATCAAAATGATATTGTTGTTGTTAAATGGATTCAAGTTTTTGCTTTTCCAGCAGAGCACCAGAGGTAAATGTTTTCCAAGAGGTTTCAAGATCGAGACTCGGAAGGCGACGTGCTGAAACGAGTTCTTTATACGCATCCAAAACAACGGCAGCAGAGGACAGTCAGTCAGTGAGCCAAGTTGAGCAGATGATAACAACAACACAAAGCTCCCAGCAACAACATTGCGGGGAGACGCAGCAATGGCATTGGGCGGTATGTACGGTATACGGCGTAGATTCGTCGACAACAGTTGTTGTGGCGGCGGTCGGCCTGATGCAATGTTATCAAGATAGCCGGGGCAGCGATGCAGTTCAGGCAATGGAAGTTGTGGGTAGAGGGAGCCCATGTTGCCAAGCGGCACAAAACGCAAAATTCATTTCTATGCCATGCGGATATCATGCGATCCTTTAACCTTACTTTATACTACAATTTGACAACAACAACAACAAGCGCTGAGGATAGCTGACGCTGCGCTGCTGTTAATAAAAATTATCATCCCATGTTAATCCGCAGCAGCGATCATCATCCATTTGCCATTCTTGCAGATCTCGCAGCGTCCAGAACAAGTCCTTTGTTTCCCTATGGCTCGGCAACTGCGTCGTTGCTCAAGTCGCTCCATCATGTTTGTTTGTTTTGCTCAACGCTGCCTTGCAGATAAGCGCAGCTTTTTACACAGGTAAAACATGATAATTTACCGCGCACTATTGTCAGAAGGGGTACAGAGGTAAATGCTCGTTAAAAACAAATAGACAAAGAGGAGGAACAGAAATAGTGTTTAAGAACCGAGAATCGCAAGTTTGCAGATTTCTGTTATATGAGCTGATGATCACGTGAAGATTAAAGTAAAGACGCTTTTGTTTCAAGACAGGAGCTTCATGGACAAAGAAGACAAAGAATCTATCTGTGTCAGAATCTGATGCTGGGTCAGGAAAAAATTGCAATAGTCTTGTCTTCAGCTAGGAATCAATGTCAATGAAGGTGGAGAGAGTTGAATCGAGATTAAAGAAAGCGACATAAAGGTCTTGGGGGAATCTAAAAACTAACGACGGACTGGTGGATCGACTATTCATTACTTTGTATTAGCGAGAGGTCTTGTTGATAACGATGGAAATGGCTGTCTGGATTAGAAGACAAACAGGAAAAGTTGGAAGAAATCTAGACAAATTTTGTCTGCGATTTTTATTTTTGAAATTTTTTGAAGCTACTTGGGAAACTGGGAAGAGAAAATACAAATCAAGCAGGGGCAAAATCTAAGGTACAGAAGCGATATTTGCAACCGGAAGGAAACTTATGATGTGGACCATTTTGCACAACAAATTCAAGAGCTTTCGACCGACATCCGTGTACTTGAGAATTTTGTAGGAGAAGCTTTTGCCGCTTGAATGGAAATAGCTTTTACGAGGTTAGTATTTCCGGAAATGCATACACACGAGCGAAGGATGATAATATGCGTGCGCTGTGATATCCATAAGACTTTCAAGTTGTTCCTGTTCTAGATATGATACAGGCGAGATCTATAGCAAGTCGTTTGCTACAACTGACTGACGGATAGCTGAGATCAAGATAGAGTTTGAAAAAATTTAGCGCGACGTGTCAGTCAGCTATTTAGGTGTGCCAAAAGTAACATGAATCGCTTGTTGAAATTCAAAACCGATAATAATTTTTTTTCAGTTTCGTACAAGAGAACAGGATGTTCTGGTTGTGCAAATAAATATAAGAAACCATGTTGAATGCTGCAGTGTATAAGACACAAGGTCATGTGTCATGGAATATGTCGGTGGTTATAGGGCAAAAAATAAAACTTTTCAACGTCTAGTCTCTATCAACATGATATCGACATTTCATCGGAACATCTAATTCAATATGCATCATGTCTTTCTCATCGTAATCTTTAGGGAAATTGTCTGCGAGCAGATGAATAACTTAAACTGGAAGCTGTAACGGAGGGAATTTTATCTACGTCTACGAGCATGAAAAATTCGGATTTGCCTGTTGTAGGATTTTGCAAAGAGGCCTATAATTGAAATGGCTTTCGAGGGGGAACTGAAGCGCGAGTAATTAATTGATTCTAAACGCTTGTGAAAAAGGCCTTTGGAATTACAGGTGTTTCTGCGGTTGCTGTATTGGGAGCGTAGCCGATACGAGTGTGGGTGGTTTTGGTTTTTGGCTGCTTGAGTGACTGGAAGAGTTTTGTTGATCAAGGGCAAAAGTCGTTGTAAGCAAGTAAGTATAATGACGTTCATCCGTGCAATGCAGTGGAACGATACATTGGTCAGATAGCAAAAGTTGATAATAGAATTGGTCATAATAAGGAATGTTTCTGACTTGGGGTATTACTGGCCAAGGCCTAAAGGATCAAGTGGGATAGAAAGAAGATAAGCTGGAAAAAGTTTGGCGGATTGTTGGAATGAAGATAAAGTAACTGGGGGCGAGACAAACCTGGAAAAAGATCAAGATGAAAGATTGCGGGGGAAATAAAATCAATCGTCGTCCTTGTATGTGTATATGTGTGCAACTTTGCGAGTTTGAGAAAAGAGAAAGCGAATTCTCGATGAAAAGAGTGCAGACGTGGCCGCGAAATGGCCAAAAGTGACCGGCAACTAATCTTGTCCTGGAGAGAACAATGGTGATGCAGGCAGATTATATACATATAGGAAACACGGCCAAGCCAGAAACCAGGGAACACGACTGCATAGATTTAAATGAGATAAATTAGATTGATAGGATGATAGACTTAAGCTAGCGAGAGGATTGTGTTACAAAAACATTGTAATACCCATGGAAACTTGCCTTTTACATCAAAGCCAAAAAGGCTATTATAGCTTGAAACAACTTTCCCCGTGGCAAAAAGTGGGCTTGTTTTGACGGTGGGCACTTGTGAAAGTCCATACGAGCATTGAATTCGATTTCAATAGCTGTTGGAGAAGCTGCAAATTCCGATACAACAAATACTAGTTCTACTACTACTACTACATTTCGCTTTTAGTCCCAGTCAGGTTCAATAGAAAACATTCATCTTGGTGAACATCTCGTTTGTTCAAAGAATACCATTTCACCAGGGAAATCTTTCTTGTTCCCTTTACTTTGCCTCCAACTTTTCTCCTTTTTCCGTGAATACAAAATTAAACATGAATACTGTCGAATTATCCATGGTGTATTCTAATTTACCCGGCTTTCAACAAGCTATCCAACCTTGTATGCTCGGTATGAATAGGCTGGGGAATGAATCCCCTGTTTTGGAACTTGCTCAATACATATACAACTGTACGTGTTTGTATACTGACCAACGGTAATTTTGCAAATTCACAACTGTACAATTCGCATAACCGCGTTGGCAAGTTATGTTTGTGAAATGACAATAAAACCGCGGATCTACCTTTTCCAGCGCCAATGCATAAATATATTCATGGCAATGTTCATAAAATAATAAAATAAAATTCATTAAAACAGAATGTCCTCTGTAGTGTCGTATGCGAGAGCATGCCGTGGTTTCAGTCCCGCAGCCCACGACCTTTTGATCTTACATCTGTTTACCAATACAGGGGAAATTTTGGCAAACATATAATAATTGAATCTCGTGGGCAACTGGCTCAAGAAACAAAAGCGCGGGTTTCAAAGGGTACTTTGGAAGAAACAAGTGCGGAGATTCGGGACAAAAGCCGTCGTTCTCGTAGTTGCTGATAATGTCACGGGTGTTTTCCTGCTAATTTGGATTGCATGTGTTGCGAAAGAAGATTTGGGCGGTTAATAGGAACAGGACGACTTGGAGACTTGGGTTCTCTAAATAAGAATATATTCACTATATGTAGTAGGAAGAAGGAAATAATGAATAATTAATTCAAAGCGTTTTGTAAATGGACTACTATTTCTCTCAAGGAGAAAACAGATTCCATTTCTTCCAACTTATCAAGGACATGAGGTTGGTTGGTACACGGCGTGTCAGATTTGTATTGAGGCTGTGGTGCATTTGCCATTGTATAATGCCTTGCTTGTATTTCCTTTTTCCGGGGAACAATTTGATTATGGTGAAATACATGAATTCTTTCAAACATCTAAATGGTGTGAGAAAGAAAATGGAAAGCGAAGAAGCGCAAAGTGGATTGATAAAGTCTGGGCAATATTCCCGGTTCCAGTTGGTGATTCCGCTATTTGTCCTCACGCCCACCACTGCACTCTTTTGCCAATGTCGGCAGAGGAGCAGTTTTAGCGGAAGACGGGAAAGATTGTCTGGAAGGAGAAGAAGAAGAATATTAATCAACCGCGTAATTCTCGTAAAGCAAGCAGAATCTATTCAATTCGCATATGCCTGGCTGAATTTCGCTAAGAAAACTATACATTAGACTACTTTTTGCAGGCTTTTGTCCTCGCATCACAATGGAGTTTGAATGCAGAATCCGCGTAAAAATGCACAAAAATGTTTCCTCGTTTCCGCATAGGCACGGACACATAAAGAGACATTAGATCTCAACCAAGTCGGTCCTTTAGCCATACTTTTTTAACACTGAGCGAGTTGGCTGACTAAAATAGCGACTTATCCGTGGTTGGGGCAGAATAGTCGACGAAGAAAGCCTTGGGATCATTTAGTACAAATGAAATGGGGACGTGGCTCCATGTTGGGAAACAAGAAATTTTGCATCGTACAAGTTTCAGTCGTAGAGGATGAGATTCAAGAGGGACAAAGGAGGAATTTATAACTTTGTATTATGACTCTCGAGTCACGTAAAATTCTTTGCATTGATTTGTGACTCGTGGAATTCATAACAGCCTCTTCTTAACTTTTAGGGGTTCGCAAACTTGGCATACTTTGTCATTGCGAGGAGCGTTTCATCATTTGTAATTCCGGTAGAGAAATAGATTCTGCTTCCGTTTAGTCCCTATGCCGAATGCCCGGTCGAGAAAAGGACTGAAATATATACGGGAATGGTTTATTGGTAAGCTAGAAATTTTAATAGTACTCTGGCCGGAAATGCTGATTTTTTCCTCATGAATTTTAAAACTATACTTAAAAAAATTACCTGTTCGAATTTTTGACTTGTGTTGAATAAAAAATGACGATTACGAGGGTAGAAATGCTGTCAACTTGTCCGATCCAGTGCGTCAGTCGAGTCAAGGAGTCGAGGAAGTTAAATTTGATATGAAGAGAAAAAATGGCGAGGCATGTAAAAGTGTTGCAGAAAATGGCAAAAGAAGCTTTCATGTCATAGTTTACATTTCTTCAATGTCATGTAGTTCCCAAGGGGAGAAAGCGTTCCTGGCGGGGTTTCTTTTTGTGCCTCGAGTGTGAACAAGTAGTTTGACGTTTCCCACAGCTTCATAACGCGGGTATTATATGTCTGAATTGGATATGAATTTGCACCCCGCACATACGTCTTATACGAGGATCCGTACAGTGAACAAACATGGATCAGCTTGTTATAAACGAAAGAATAACAGCTTGTCCAAACAAAAAACATTTACAAGGGAGAAATTACACAAGTATCCTTTTTCTTACACCTGAATTTTTTTATCAAAAGAACTCTTTTTTACTTGGTGTGGGTAAACAAACAGGCTTTAGTTTCACACTTGGAGGAGAAAAGTTTGCGAAACAAACAGACCGAGAGAAATCCAACTTTTAAATTGATCTATCATGGCGTAGTCGAGCCTCTGACAGAGCCCATAGAATCTATTTCTTTTGTGTAAGCAAAAAAACAATAGCGGTGGCGTGGCCAGTGCGTCTATTGAAACTAATGGAAAGTGAAGATTGGAAAAAGTATGGCCCTGAGCTGGGCTGAAGGGTCAGGCAGTATAGTAGGCACTGGGAGGTCCGTGTTTATTTTGGGATGATTGGACTTGATGTGTTTTCTTTATCCTTGGGATCGAGTGGTGAAGATTTGTATGGGCATTTGTTGTTTAGGTGGGACATTCTTTGCAGATTCTACAGGTCAATGAGAAGATAAAGTAACTGCTAAAATATACTCAAGAGTCCCGATTATCCTCTTTTGAAGGCGTTAGTGCTCCGCATTGGGAACGAGCAAGTGGCTGGAGGAATGGAAAAAGTTTTGGTAATTACATTGATGACTTATACTGGGCGGTATTTCGTGATGACGATGGGAGGAACGAGAAATGGCAATTGAAGCCCACGCTTCTGCTGGGTTGGAAAAAGTTGCTGATTGTGTTATAGTGCATCAGGATGGAGTCATCGACATGGGATTGCTTATATAGAAATACTTTTGCGAATAAAATGCACGCAGACGGATGAAGAAGCTGACTGGCAGGCGGTCAAGGAAACGAGAGCTCAAGTGCACAATTCCATTAAGTGGCTTAAGTCGCTCGAATAGTTGCTAGCTCTGCTGTGGATCTTGGAGAAATGATGCAGCCGCCAGACTCTTCCCTTCTCTTTCATTTCTTGGGGGAAAGTTTGCAGGTTATTGATTGTGAGGGGGAAAATTGACGTTTAAATCTTGGAGCAGGTAATATTGAATAAAGTAAAGTAGAATATAGGAGAAGAGGAAACGGACGTATATATGTGTATATATAAAATATATTTGGCTGGATCCCCAGCTTACATAAATCACGGTTGAGTTGGTGCAAGAGGATAAAAGAGGTGGTAAGGTAAAAGGGAAAGTGAAAACGAGGCAGTTTGTATTGTCCAGCTCATTTGATCTCAGTCGGATGATTGGTTATTGAAATTGCAAAAGGGTTACGTATTTGGTATGCTGCTAAAATTCGAGTGTTGGTTGACGACGACAAGGAGCCGACAAATGGAAAAGGCTGAATGAAAGCTCATTCTGTGGTTGTTGCGGTTCTTGTAAATGAAAAGCTGTTTGTTTGGAGCTATGGAAAAGGATGGTGTGTATGGTGCTTTCCGCCTTTGGCTCCGCTTAAATTGCAAATAAAGTCAAAAGGGTTAGAAACGGTGTGGCGTCTAAAGAAGATTCTTATACTCATCAAAAAGCTGTGATGTATAGGTGTTGTGTAAAGGTTTCTGGGGAGGAGGTGAAGGTGAGCTGTGGGGTTACGCATACATACATGTATACATACTCGTGTTGTAATTAAACTTTGGTAAACTTCCGGGCATGTTTGTGGAAGAGAGAAGGAGCTTGAAAAAAATAGGATGAAGAAGAAAAAAGTAGAGCTTTATTACACTTGGTCGGGGTTCTTTCCCTGGCTACTGAATTCCAGCTGAGCGAGTAACTTGAAACGTTGTTTATACTGACGGTAGTTTGGAAATTGACTCACATCCTTAAATCAACGAGTAATTCAAGAAATTGTTCAAGTTGTTGTGGTGGTGAAGAGGGCTCATCAAGGCTCATAGTTTATGGTAAAGTGCTCATGTATGTAGTAGTTTGCTTTCTCCATGGGGACTCCTCTGGTCGGCAAGGAGCGATAAATTTACTCTTTCTTAGGACCAGGTAACTTGTCCCATCAAAACAACGTGGGCTATCAATCACAAGTTTCTTGGAGGATGAATGAATGCATAACTTGTGTGTCTGTATATTTGCGAGATATTGAGAGGGAAAATTTACCTTGGACCACATGACAACTCTGTCATTTTTGACGAGAGGAAAAGAAAGGTAGGCAACGAAGGAAGAAGAAGCGGATACATTCGTACATAAGAAAGCGGACTACGGCAACCAAATCTTACATCTTTTGCAGCTCTCCTCTTGATTTATAATGAAAGAGTGGGAATTCTCTAGATGGAATTTTCTGCTTCCCGTCAAATTCACTGATAATGTAGCCATTGAAAAATGGCCATTTTCACATATAGTTTACCTTAACCATGTAGTATGGTTACCTTCAGACGGAACTGTGTTCGGTAGTCGACATGTTGCTGCCGTTCATGCAATTTATATTGCGACTCTTCCCTGTCATGCACCTTGCGAAAAAGAAGCCACGAAACTACTTTGATGGATGTTCAAAAATTTGGTCGTCAGTCATATCAGAGAATTTTTACCCGAATGGATTTGGGACACACAAATCTATCTGTTGATCGCTGAATCGCTACCCGATGAATACACGTACGAATCTTACTCTATATGTATCCACCAACGATTCTTGCAAAGTCCCGCAACATGTACTTTGGTTTTGTGGAAACATTGTAGGAGCCATAGGGATGTAAATTTTTTGCCGTGTTGGAAAAGTAGAGTTTTGCAAAAGTAAAACTTATTTTACGAGCATCTACTTTTCTATTCTCGTCTCTGGAGATGGTGTAAACACATGACATGCATGTAACAGCCTTGAAGGACAAATATCTCAAAATTATTCACTCGCTTGGGATTCTCCTTGTCTCATTTGCCATTTCCGCAAACCTCATGCAGACTTTCTTTTGAAGGAATTTGAGCCTTTTCCTGTCAATTTCTTTGAACCGCGAGGGACCTGAATGTCGCCCAAGGAGATGTGGCCTAATTAAAAATTAAATCGAGCAAAAGCACACACACACAGGCAGGCTATTTTATCCGGAAATGAACCTTTAATGAGGCCTTGCAGGAAAACGTGAATGGTAGACGCTGCCAAAGCTGACAAGAGACATGTGATATTTATTTTCAGTATAGATGAATATACCACTAGACAAGTACTTTTGCATCAACTTGAATAAGCTTATATTGTTGATGATGGATTTGATTTTGAGTACGGATATGAAGCAATTATTTTGAAATTGCATACATCTACACATGTAATTTTGTGAGTTTTTCATATCAAAAAGTTGACGGTACAGATTTCGAGCGAGATTAATTTAAAAACTGCATTGACAGCCGGAAACGAGATGTGTGTTCCAGCTTGTACTACATAAGCGACTGGCGTCAAAAATGGTTTGTGCAAAAGCCGTACATGAGTTTTGCGAAATCCGGTGGTCTTGCTCTTGTCTGCTGAAGATGATTAATGGGCGTCTGTAAGAGGTTTGGCTGCTGCTGTATGCCCTTTTGCCGCTTTTTAAGAAACTGGTGAGTGTCTGTGAAAACTGAAGCTGGAGAAATCTGCTGGTGACACGAATATTTCCGGGGAGTGGGCGTATTGTGTTCTTTGCCGTATCTCAGGATTGCCAATCCCACTGAAAAGGTGTGTTGCCATTGTCGCGTTAATGTCATTGTGAAGATGGGCCATTTTCTGCACGGTTGCTCTTGAACTAAAGTGAAAAGTTGAGCAAGGAACAAGAAAGCAAGAAATAATTACGTCTTCCCCATGCTTACATATACTTGTTGAATTTTTCAACTTTTTGTTTGGCAAAGTTATGAAAAAGTAAGGAGGTGAAGGCGGTTGTAGCGGCATATACGCGGTGAGTTTTCATTGTGTTTGTGTGTGTGTGTGTGTCAAAAGTTTGTCCAACATCCATAGAATATTAAGGAGGAGCCGGAATACTAATGAAGCTGGGTTTATCAAAATTAATATTCTTCCAAGGCGGCTCCGGATGATTGTTCTTTTACATGATGTTTGTAAAATATATACATGTTCTTCTTTGTTGAAGAAGATTTGTCATCCAAGAATATAAATACATATGGGAAATTTTGCGGAAAAGCAGAGCAAGACATTGGATGAATTAATGGCGGCGTCGATAAGAGGGAGCTGCTGCTACATTACCTGATTACATGCCGAGACACTTTGAAACAAAGGAATGTAAAGTGAAGCTAATGGGTGTGGAGTTGATGCCAAAAGGTGAAAGGTATATATCTTGATGGCTGATCAAGGTTGTTTACAAGAGGCGACTGGATGGATGACGAAATGGGCAAATAAACACAAGTAAAGGCTAGAAAAGAAATGAATTGGTGTTCAAGTGGATGAGTTTGTGCGGGATCCTTGGTTGACTATTATATCGTCTTGCTTGCGTAAGGCGCCTTTGGTTTGAGAGTGTGGTAAGGAAAGTGGTGATTGGAGAAAGTAAGTACGTTTTCTCCAGCTGCTGCTACTCCACAAGGGGTAAACCATACACGTTTTACATGCAACCAGCTACTATGACCAACTGTCTGTTCTACACGAATAAGCATTTAGCAAGCAATGATCCACACAGTTTTGTTGTAATTGAATTCCAAGTTTTTGCAAACCTTCATCCCCACGGAACTAAACCCGGAGAAATGGAACACACAGATTTGACCGAGCAGGATATGAACAAGGAAGGAGAAGAAGGCGGCTTTCGACACAAAGTTGATGGTCGTCTTGTTGAAATCAAGTACCATCTTATCATGACGGCAGCTTAAATCTCCGCTTGGACCTGTTCGAGAAAGACTTGCCGAGAACGTCATGGTAGCTGCGCGTTTCCATAAGTAAAAGTTTGTTCGTCATCGTGGCAGGTCTACCTTGTAAAGTTACCGCAAGGCGAACAAGGATTCCCTCCCTCCAAATATACACTTTGGATCTAAATACTTGGCTACTCGACTCAAAAGCTTGGAAATTTCAGAGCTTTTAAAACTTGTTAGCAAGAAGAGCGCCCAGAATAGAAGTTGAAGGAGGCTTGGATATTATATATATATGGTGGGGATGAATATACGTATGATTATGAAAGGCTGGGTGGGATGGATGGTTTTGGCCGCCCGCCGTCAATTAAAGTAGTGGCTCAATGTGGCCCATCACCCGCTTGAAATGGCGAAGGAGAAGTAATTGATGTGGGAATGCATGTTAGCGGGAAAATTCAATAAAGTATGTGCATCCAGGAAAAGGAGAAAGCCTTGATGTTGTGAGTGGCCGTGTTGAGTAGGATAAGACGGAGAGCCGTGTCGATAAGAGGGTAAAATGTTGGAGTAATTTGTACAAAGTATACACGTGAACGTGTTATACAGATTCACTTTTGTAATGGAGGATGGGTCGTTAAAGAGGATAATTTAATGATAAAAGGAGGCGTGTGGATAGATCAAAATGGCAACAAGAATGATTGCATCGTTTCCGTCTCCCGTTCCACCAACATTGACTTGGCTCTTGCAGATTTTGTCGCAGAGTTTGTCAAGTCGGCTGCTGAGGCAGGACGGCTTAATAGGGGAAGACGCGGAAACTTTATTGATGTATCAATGTATAATGTAGTGTGGCGAGCGGAAACAATAGGGAAAAGATGTACACTTTTTTTCACGGCCCCCCATATAGCTTTTGAGGATAAAAAAGGATAAAGAAAGTGGCAGAGGAAACAAAATAGACTATGCATACGTCGGTAGAAAAAGAAAAAAATATATTTGGCGAAATTGCACGACAGACGTGTGAGAGGGCTTGAATTTTGAAGTAAATGGAAAAATCAAGTTTTGGAATGAATATAAAAGCGTGCGTTTATTTTTGTTTTCCTGACTGTGTGTAGAATAGTGGAACAGGATTTGAGGGAGGGCGTAAAAATAAAGTGCAAGTGGAAGGTGAAAGCATGGATTGTGTTTGTACATGATTGTATTCCAGTGGGACAAGATTGTAATGGAGGATATGAAGCAACTGTGTGTATGCGAGTTTGTTTGTTGTACAACAACAAGACGCGGCGGCGGCTGTGCTGAATTTCGAAAGAAGAATAAGTTGTTCAAGAATACAAGAGGGTGAAGAAGAAGAAAAAGGTAAAAAAGCGGGCGATTGCCACTACATGGAATTGAGTAGTAGTTGAGCAAAAGTACTAAAAGAATTGTGTGTAATGTGGGTAATCGGAGGAAATATCTGAGCGGAGGTTTGTGTGTCTCTGCGTGACTCATTTGCCCTATGAAATGCATCGAGGCTAGGCGCAGGGACAAGCGTTTTCGCCAGGGCAGATAAATAACGCATCCTCCTTCGCAAGTCGCTGGCATAGGCGACGCTTGTCTTGGGAAAGCTGATGGCAAGATCGCCGTCGCGGATTCTTGCGAAGTTGTATTAGTTGTTGCAGCCACCGCCAAAGCCATCTTACTCGTTCCAAGCTCGGCCGAGCTTTCAGTCAGCGGATAGCGGCTTGGTTGGTAGCACAGGGAGCGTTTTGGTTCTCGTCGATTGTGGACCTCGACACAGCTGCTTCGCAGCATCCCCCAATGCCTGATAAGTAGTCTCGTGTGCGTGCTTTCAGTGGTGGTGCTATTTACTGTATAGTCGAAAAGATAGAGAAAAGATCGGGTGAAAAAATAGCAAAGTCGGTGAAAACGTGGACGGACGACGACGACGACGCATCTCCTGAAAGGAAACTAAAAGCTAAGCTTTCCGGTGATCCACATTTCCTTTGCAACTTTTCCCTTCATCATTACTTTGTGGCACACAACTTTTCCCCAGTTTTAGTTAAGCACCTGGCCTCTTCTTCTTCTTCTTCTTTTTACTGCTTACCCACACACACTCGTAACGTCGGTAAAAGTTTGCTTGCTCTGCCAGAAGAAGCCCACCGTACTGTAAATTTACTACCTTTTCTCATCCTTGACAAACCGAAAGCAAGTTGCTCGTATGGAGATTCAACAGGGAGGAAATTAATTGATCTCGGAATTTTTCAACAAGTTTAAAGAACATGTACTTTGGGTGAGAGAGCTTCCGTCAAACTTTTTCCGTGAAATTCTGACGACGGTGGCCGTGGCGATGACAAGTCGTGTCTCGTGAGACAATTTGAAATACAGTAAAATTTTGTCTTTCTAGAATCCAGCCTCTCGGCACTCGGACTTTCTCTAGGACTGTTGTTTGGATGAAGGATCAAATTGTCATCATTTGCTAGGAGCGAAATGTGGCGGAATCACAACTCGAACAACAACAAAAACTTGTCTCAAGTAACAAGAAAGGACAGTCAAGTCGGCCAAGACGTCAACTCTTGTACAACTTGGTGACATACGACGACACTGAAAGGAAAACAGCTGAATCTACCGGAAGCCACCACCTGCTGACTACGAGTTAATCTTTGCTCATCTGCTGCTTCAGCAACAAACTCGTAAATTTCTAATTACTTTACTCTAATCATCCCCAAAGTATCCACTATATACTGCATCGCCCCTATTTTACCGCAAGCGCCCCTTATTTAAAACTGGCAATCGAAGTAACAATAACGACCAGGTTACCTCAAGTAAGCTTTTTTGGGGTTTCTTGCAGTACGCTTTCATTGTGTGACTTGCTCCCATTGATCGACTGCGACCGTTGGAAAGGCAGCAGCGTTGGGAAATTTTATTCAATAGAAACGTAAAAAAGTGACAACAAGTTTACGTGAAATTGCTTTTAGACGGAATGGAGGAATCGTTGGTGGAAAAGAGAGTAGTCCCTAAAAGTGCAATTGTGTAAAGTGTATTATAGTAAATGCTTCTTACGCAAAAAGACGTCAAGAGAAGCGAGAAAGAGAGGTAACGGCGGTGGAAACGAAATCATCTGGGCTTAAACGCCTCAAACTTGATAGCCGACATAGTCATCCAGGCAGACTTTTACTTAGGAAAAGTGAGTAATCGTTTGTGGCCAAGACACATTTTGACTTTCTCCAGTCGGCTTCAGACAGAGTGTCTGTGGAAGCGAATCGGACCAAGGCCAAGGCGGAAGACCAAAATTGAAAGAGGCACCAGAAAACAGCCACTATAAAAGGCATATTCAGTAAGTGTCATCCTGAATTAATTTCCAGTGTCTGTTGCTCCTCCTTGCAACTTTGCGCTGTGAGCCCCTCAAATTCACTTCAAATTAAATATATTGACTGAGACTGGTTAAAATTGCAACTTTTTAAGCGAGCTTGTTTGCAAAACAATTCAGCTCAAGTGGATATCCCTGAAAAAAACCGCTTCTATCAAGATAATTGAGTGAGAAGAAACACATTCACATTTTCAGCTCGCATGATCGTATGGGCCCTGAGTGAGTTTTCTTTGAACTAGAAGACGGATATTCAATTAGACGAAACACATAATTAGATACAAGTGAATCTATCGCGAGGCTCTAGTTGAGCAGCTTACAGAGGCCCGTTCTTCTCGAAATAAACTTTTTATGGCGTGTGCCCCTTGAATGTGTATCCAGGGTGAATTATCCGCGTTTACATTTCGCCACCTCAATAATGCAAGAACAAATGGGCAATAACGCTTTGACCGTCATGACCGAATTTTAAAGAACAGCTCATACAGCTTCTCTACTGGGTCATCCAGTTTAAGTGTTACTTTTATGGTCGAAACGGACCTTTTGTTTCTACGGCAGTCAACTTGTTTCCTCGTATTCTTCTTCTTCGTTGGCGACAACCCGTGTGTAAAAACTCGCAAAGAATTTGCAAAATGTTACTTGTGTCAACGTGTATTACGCAAGAGAGCTTGAACATGTCGGTCACGAGTTGTCACCGGCTGTCTTTGCCATAGTGGTTCGAACAACATGTTATTATTAAATAAAAGACACATTCTTTGGGAAGCAGTTGTTCCTTGCTCACTTCCGCTTGTCACCAACCCCAGTGTATCTGCTGCTCCTCCAATCGCCGACTCTTCCACCAACTTTTGCGGCCCTCATAAAACGAAAATTGACGCCGCCGTCAACATCCACCCCTGCATTTGTCAGCTGGAAAAGGGACCGCCGGAATCTGAATGAATATGAAGGGAACATGTTTAAGCGCAACTTTATATGCACAACAAAAGACGGCCGCCGTTGTTGGTGTCCTTTAAAAGCCTGTGAGTGTTTTGTTGTTGTTGTTATTGCTGCTGCTCGTTTCTTGTGTGCAGCCGGATTTTAGTGATATGTGGTAAACAGCTCAAAGCGGAAATCCCCCGTCCGGGATTCGTTTAACTTTGGTGTGTACAGTAGTAGTACAAGTAATCAAATTCGTATTACCTTACAACACGGGTTTACTGACG
This sequence comes from Sphaeridia pumilis, assembly GCA_034698345.1. NCBI lineage: Eukaryota > Metazoa > Arthropoda > Collembola > Symphypleona > Sminthurididae > Sphaeridia > Sphaeridia pumilis. The sequence continues at coordinate 13,779 of JAQGBJ010000313.1, read as the reverse complement.
CAAAAGCTGAAGCCCTTATGTAAGGTGCACTGTGAAAACATACACTTACCAGCGTCGAGTACATATCGTCGATACCCATATTGCGACAACGTAAAAAGGGAAAGGATTTGCAAAAATATCTTTCAAGCTTCTTACACCATCTTAAGGTGAGTGTTTCTTGGTGTCCATCTATTTTATCGTTGGTTAGCATACAGTAAGTTTTTTCAGCAAGATAACATTATCGTCGGGGGACTTCTGCATGACGCGGGGAGGAAATTATCAGGAAACAAGTTTTATATTGTATATAGTATCTCAAGTGTTCTTTGTCAGTATTTGGAAAGAAGCATTTTATGTGAATATATCTGACAGTAGGTGCGCGGGAATTGGAGCCAATTCCGCCCGCCGTGCTGGAAAATAATACTAAGGAATTTAACAAGTCGACGAGCTCTCTCTTTTCAAGAAAAGAAGAAGAAGGCGGACCAACACTTTTCCACAATTCAAGAACCGCACAAAGACCAAAGATGATAAAAGCCCGGGTGAGAGACAAAGGAGAAAAGGAAGGGACATGAGAGAAAGTAGTGCTAAGTAAACAATAAGTGTTAAGACATGCATCATCCTCATGTTGGTCCTTGTGCACGCTTTCACAGTTGGAAAAGAGCTTAAAAATATAGTGTGACAGTAGAGATTCGAATAGGTATCTCTATTGGATCTTTGCGTATAAAGATAATGCCAAAGGGAATATAACAGTACATAAATGGAAGAAAAATTTGCGCGAATCTAAACTTTGTGGAGAGCACGGCCATCATCTCATCTTGTCGTGAATGTAGTCAAGTTGTAGAGAGAGGATTTTGGGAAAACATTGAATTTCACATAAAGGTGTTTTGCCAAATAATCTCACTGTTATATACGCATGATTTGCAAAAACCTGTCGCTTTATATGCTGGAATGAATGGAGCTGGAACCAGATTTATAGCATCCGCCACCATTTTCCCTCAATCTCTTTCAAGACTCTAATCTTCTTCTTCTTCTCCTCTTTCTCGCTCTTCTTTTCTTCTTGTTTAAAAAGACACCTGGAAACTTGAGTGTTGGAAACAAAATTTATTTTTGTGCAGACGCTCACTTCAAAGCTGTGAGTCTTGTTATCCACCCACATTCCACATTGCCCATGATGCCATGATGGAGATAGGACCTTGTCATTCGTTTAATAACATCATCCTCTTTGGTGCACAAAGATGTAAACTTGTTAAAAGCGTGGCTTGGAGCAAGTAACTTCAACTTTCACATTTGATACCAAAGAAAAGTATAGCCTCTCTCGCAAGTCACCATTAGACATGTAAATGCCATGACCTGAGGCAAGGATGGGCTCTAGAATAATAACGTGCAAATTTAAAAATTTTGGTGTCATGCTGAAACTCATACTACTACGAGTTGAAAGGCGGCAGACTTCTAGTCCAGATATCATGCTCATGATGAAATGACACTTTCGCACATGCTGGCGGAATAAAAGTTTCAAAGTGTACAAAGTGGTAATATTTTAGACAAAATCACATTAGAATGATGGAAACAGCGGTAGTTGCTTTTAAAGTTATCTAACATCTTGTTTCAGTTGGCAGGCGAACACGATCTGGTGGCAAGGCGGTTCGTCAGAAGAACTGACTGACTGAGTCAGCTTTTCAGGGTCACCGAGCAATAACTTGACACTTATTCCATCCAAAACAAGGATTCGTTTACAGCGTATGTAATATTTGTCGTGAGTCTGAATTTGAGACTTTCCAAATCAAAGTTTTAGTACGTGCTACCACACGTGTTTTTGCTCTTTTTCAAAAATGTATAAAGTGGAAATGGCAGGAGAATGTATCAGAAGATATACATGTGCAAAATCTTCAACTTTCCAAACAACAACAAAAGCTGCTCAACGTACACGGGTAACAGACATGGTGGGCCGGATGTACATGAAAGTTTTTTTACTCGCAACAATACGACATTATAGGGCAGAAGAAGGAATGACAACAAGTTTTTATATCATCATTTTGTGTATGAAAGTATGAAAAGAGTCGAGTTATGGTGGCAGACACCCACAAACGGGGAAAGTATCAGGGACGTTGTGGAAATACAATGGAATTTCCAAGGTCTCGCGAGTCGGCCTACAAATAAGTTTTCTACGTTGTTCAAGTAATCAGCTAGGTTACCAACCTTCAATGAATAAAGTAACCTTTACCATGTGGCTGATTTACGGAATAATATTCTTACGGATGGAAATAATATATATCTGGCAGACAACTGGCGTCGAAGAGGAAAAGTTATGGAAAATACTGACCACATCATTTCTCTTCTGTGCTATCCGACAGTTGTCACAGGCTGAACAGTTTCTACCGATAATAAAAAGAATTCTGTACGTTACGTAGCGTTTAAAGTGTTGTACATGTGTAAAAATCTAGGATATCCCGTATTATGCTTTGGGGAAATGCTTTTAGCTAAACATCCGCCATGGTAATAGAGTTCCGGTCGGTTGTTACTCAACGAGCTTGGACAACTTTCTAGCGGGTAAAAACCAATAGTATTTTTAGTGTTGGGATTGGGGATATAGTAATTAGCGAATTTATCAAGTGGATTGAGAAGAGAGGATGCAGAGATTAGGCAAAAGTTGTTTGCATGATGACTTGTTAATGAAGCCGTGTGTGTTGTTTTTTGTTGGGGATGGAATTAATAGCTGGTGAGGGAAAAGAGCAAAATTACAGTCGAAATAGGAGGCAAGAGGCAAGGCAAAATCATTAGGATTCCGTGCGGTCGGAATAAACAGGACGTTAGATGAAAGGTAATTGAGGAGAGAAATGGCATTATTTGTTGGCAACAGAAGGTGAGTTGGTCGGTTGACTTTTGGCTGGTATCACATGGTGAAAAGACACGTACTTGGTGTGTAGTAGTTGGTGTGTATAGAGATCAGACTTCAGACAATGCTTTCGATGGAGCTTAAAACGTGGAGGAATGATGTCCACGCTTGATATTTCAAAGAGACGTGTAGAGAAAGCTTATATTGGTGACAGATATCTTTGTGAATGTGTACGTGAATACTATAACAGAATATATATACAGTATACATGTGTGGGAAAAGATATGAGAGCTTTTGTGCGGTAGGAAAACAGAGAAGCTGATTTATCTGCTCCAAATACCAATAATTGGAAAAGAAAATATATGACGTTGCCGCCTTTAGAGCAGGGCCACGAACACTTTGGCGGCTACCGGCAGAGTTTATTGAAGCGCTTTTCCGAGACGGAAACGCTCGTTCTTTGATGTATATGTACAAAGCTGAATGGCTTTGGAAACCCTAGAGTGTTGTACGGTTTCCCGTAATTGCTCCAGATTATGTCGGACAATTAACCCAGGGCTTATGCTGGAATTACTCAAACAGTCACTATGAACGCCAATAACTTGATCCATCAAAGCTACACAATTTCCTCATTAATTATCGTTTCAGGCATGACTTGAGCCCCTGAGCTTGGGGATTTTTCATGGGATATTTTATTACCGAACCGAATAACAGTCTTTCGCATTTCATGAGGTTTATGACTTGTGGCTCTTCTCCTTCGACGAATTGTATTATTGGTATTTTACAGCGACGTACTCGCCAGACATCATCTAGTTGTATAATTTTGTGTATATTTAGTTTTAAATATTACATCAGTCATTTTTACACAAACTGTGATCATAAATTTTGTACATGTTTGTTTTGCAGTTTTTACGGCTGCCGTGGCGGGATCAGCAGCAATCGAGATGAGTGTTCGTAGAGTCCGCGGGTCCTTCCGGGGCTCGATGCGACGGTTCGGTAGTTCGGACTCATCCAAGCGAACCCCTTCCCATTCCTCGTGGCTCTTCAAAAATGATGAATGGGTCCTCTGCTATGGTAAGTGTTAACTTTCTCCAAAACTTTTCACGATATCTCTTCAATTTACGTACCATTTCAAACGAACAAGTTTGAAATAGTCGGACTTTGGAAAGGTTTACTGCATGTGTCTCTACGGCACGTTCCTGACAAAGGCACAGATTTGTGTAATGTTTACATTTTCCATCTCATGATCATCATCAGCATTCACGTGCGGCAAGAAGCAATGGCGAAAATAAAAGTCAACGGTATGAAACGTGGAATGTATATCAAACTGTACATTTTCGGCTTTCTTTGGACACTATGAAGTTACATGTTGCTCATAGGCAGAAAAAGAAGTAAAAAAGTCTGAGGGGCTCGTCGAGGTCTGGGGTTGCCAAAAATGCGCGAGAAAAAATATTTATTTCCTTCATTTGCGCCAGGATATGAGACAACAACAACAGGTTTCTGGTAGAAAAAAGCAATTCATAAAAAATCAAGGTGAAATGAGTTACGCCGAGGCTGGTGGGGAAACTTGGCAATTTAGTTTGGCGATGTGGTAGACTAGCCAGGCGGGGCTAGACGTCGGTTTGGGCAGCGTATATTGGACTAGAGGAAAAAGAAAGCAGTGAGAAAATAAATTACTATTGGATGGAGAAATGTGAATTACGCCAAGCTGCTGCCACAAGCATGAAATGATTCCTGCACTTTCATTTCCTCGCTTTCCTGGACAATTACGCTTCCTTCTGTGAACCTTCCATTGAACGTCTTCGCAAAGTACAACTGTTGAAGCTCGTGAATATTACGCCAGGTCCATATACAAGTTCGCACCAACGCCGCCACTCTGTGTGCTACTTATGTTTTTGGTGTTAACTACATTGCACTGCGGTACTGGATAGAAATAAAAAGCTTAATAATAATTACAACAAGGGCTGAAAACAAGCTGCTCTTGAAATCACGAGTGCGAACGATGACTATCAACTCGGCTTTGTATACATACCGATTCGAAATGATTAGCCCAGCCAGGCGAGGAAAAAATGAAGAAACTTGAATCGCCGATAGCAACTACCGCCTGTCGTTCAAGTGGATCTTTCCTTCGTTGAAAGTATTACCGCCTCCCCAATTGTTTGCTATGGACTTTCTCCGGCCGGAAATGTATACATTTCCCGCGGTTGTTTTTTCCACACAAAGTTTACCCGGAGGAACAGTGAATATTACACTGGCTATATTATACCGACTACCACTTGCTGAGTTGCAACACATTACTTTATGGGTCCCGCAGACTGCCTTTAATATATATCTCCACGAATGTATATCACGATAACTATCCGGTTCTTTCTCCAGCCACTGAAACGCGCTCTCATATCTCGTCTCATGACTTACTGTCATCCCGAAGTGGTTTCAAAGTTGGAAACACACATACACGCTTCTTTATTCTGGTCTTGTGGGGAGGTGCACAAAATTGAATCCTCTGGCCATTGCCATCGTCGTATCAGTTTTTATCATTTGTTCGCAGGAACTTGTTGGTCTTTGTTCACGATGTTTTTGTAGCCAGCGGTTTTTATGTACCAGTTGAATTCTCAGAAATTGCCATGCTAGAAAATAGTACTCATATTCCAAAATTTATTTTTTAAATCTGTACAGCGAGTTCATACGATTGTGAAATCCCCGTAAACTCGACTATTGCTAGAATAAAAGTCGAGTTTTTGTCGTTTCATCATCTGTCAGTAAAATATTTTGTTTTGAAGCACACATTTCCCAATATTATTTAGTCAAGGTGCTAAATAAATCATCAAGAGACGAGTGTCGAAATCAGAGGCTACAAACCGGTTTCAAATGTTCAGCTCTCATATATACTGTATGAAGTATTGCCATTGCTGTTTTTGTCTTCCAACTAGAATTAATTTCGCGCTAGGTGTTTAATTGTTGATCAAACCCAACCGTCTGCTCATACTACACGTAATATTTACAATAAATTCTTATCCAATTTGGGGGTTGGAATCAGATAGGAAAAAGTGTGTGTACAAGGTACTAAAACCTTGCTTTACCATGTTAATTCTAATTCTCAAAATAGAGTCGTTCCACGTTTTGCAATCTTTTTGTTTTATGTATTGCTAAATTCTAGATTCGAAAGCGGAATTTCCCCAACTACTGTAGTATGCTGGGTAAACTTTCGTAATTCTGGTTTGTCTCATCCTGATTTAATATTCAATAATGGAAGCAGAAAAAAAGCGTAGGAAATATTTTCATAACCCTGCAAACAAGCGGCATCAAAACCAAAGTAAGAGGTGCTATGGGAGTTTTGTTATGACTTTGAATTCAAAATTTTGGAACAGAAAGAATGTTCGGGAACTATGTTTAAAAGTATCATTTTTCAAGGTCAGCCAGCGGGTATAGGGCTCATTTTTAAACTCCAGTTAAGTTAGTTTAGCTTTGCATGTTGAAATTAGCAGGTTCTAACCCTTCCTGCATTTCTGCTCTAGTGTTTGTGGGGAAGAAACTTTTTTGACTAGCTTCTCACAGAACATTTTCCTCATCCCACATGTACACGTTGGAAGTCGGAATTAATTGTGAAGAATTATCTCGTAAAGGCAGATTCTGCTGTTCAGTTTGGCAAGGTGAAACAAAGAACTTTTCTTTCACATAAAGTTACAAAAGTCACGGGTTTAAAATCGAGAATTATAACAAATGACTAAGGGTTCTCTACTTTGAGCGAAATCTTCTGCTTGTTATCGCAGATTCACATAGGTTTTCTGGTTTTCTGTTTCTGAGAATGAAATCTCACAATATAGATTAAAAGTAGACAAGAGTTTGTACTTTTCGCATAGCTTTGATAGCATGGTCCTTTGATTTTGCTTACTCGTATTAAACTTTTTGATAAAAGCTATGCGAAAGTAAAGTTTTGCAGAATAGCTACTGCTACGACGTTGTAATTTTCTTCCACCTGGCTGGTAGGCATAAAGTTTTGTTTAAGGATCACTTGTCACAAAAGGAGGAACAATTTTAATCAACAAAAATTTCTCCTGCAGTCATTATTGATTAAAATGTCTTCTTCCGTACTTCGAGTAGTAATTTGGTGGCGCCAATTGTTTCCCTGCTACTTTTTTTGCAACTCCGCAATTTCCCCAATGTTACGCCAGGGATCATGGGATCTAGTAACGATGAGCATTTTTGCCTGGATTGTCTCTGCCAAATTTGTAATGCGAAAACGATTAGGCTGGGTAGATGTAGTTTCGGAGAAAATTTGTAGAATCTAGGGATTGAAATTGCACGCTCGGCCAGTTTGCCGAGAATAATTACTGAAAGAATTGCTGGAATGTGGAAAGGAGTAAAAGTGATTTGGCATGTGTATATCCAAAGGAGACGGAAATGTCAGGAGCAGAAGAGGCCATTTGTTATTATGAAGAGCGGGAATTTATTAAGTGATCATTGCTGCAAAATTTGGTAGACGGAGTTTGTCTAGTGGGAACCGCTGCCGCGTCTCTTGTATTATTGATAGGGTGGGTTGTTCACTGGATGACATGATTCGCTTTCACTTAAGCTTTTCACGAGGGCTTCGCAGAACAACAAATTCATCCTCTGACACATCTTCGTTTCCTTTGAGTACGAGAAGAAACTGGATCGAGGGAATACAAAAGCGAGCGCTCGATAATTGATATTGATGGAGGACGCCGCTGCCATGCTTTCCTGCCGTACAAGAAGACGAGCAAGTTTATGGAAAAGAAAATACAACAGGAAACGTGGAGGACTGACTGACTAAATCAAGCAACTTGCTCCAGGCATCTGTGGCTGCAAAGGGCAGCAAGTCTGAAGCTTGAATATTTTTCACCTACAAAATTCCAGTAGCTTGGCAGACTGGGGAAATGTGCATAACTAATTGTGAGGGCTGTAAAATTCATGTTAAAGGGACCTGCTGGAGAAACTACCGCCGCCGGTTGAATAACGACTGATGGCAAACAAGTAAGGGATTGACGAAATTGAGGGCTTAGCTGTAAGGGAATATAGAAAACAAAGAATGATAAAGAGAAAGAGTAGGTTCAAGTGAGTCGCTGGCTGGTTGTAGTTAAAGGGTGTTGCAATTAATTTAGGGCACCTGGAGCCGTAGGATTTACTTTGTGTAAAGTTTTAGCTGGGCTATTACTTCGAGATGCCGACATGACGAAGTTGAAAGAGAATAAGAAGTGTAATGGAAATTGTACTTCAATACAAGGGAGGCAGAATTCGCTGACGTCCATATAATAAAGAGTTTAAAAGAACAAGAGAGACAGGAAGAGAGAGTGACACTCGATATATTGCAGAGCAACTCTTGAAGCCATGTACTTGGACTTGGGTTGAAAGTACAGTCAGACGATCCTACTTGACTGACTTGACTTGGGGTTTGAATGTTCAGTTTCCGAGAGGGTACCTGAAAAGGAAACTGCGACGCCGGGCCATACTTTTCATGTCACAAAGTTGTACAAGAATGGCAACGAAATGGTATCAGTTGAAATTCAGGTCAAGTTACATGCGGCAAAACTGCTGTACCTGGCCGTCCATGTATTATTAGTAGAATTTTTTTATTAGCCCATAACCAGTGTTGCCAGGCGGGTTCTTAGGGAAAAACACGCTTTTTCCTCTGACAGCATATTGCATTTTTCAATTTCATTCTTTGAAAGGCAGACGGAGTTCGGAGTCTGGTTGGCAGCCATGACCTGCAGCCAGTTCTGTCCAGAGAATTTTACTGTTGTACTTTGAAACGGCAATCAAATTTGGCCGAAAGAGGTTTCCGCCCTGCAAAATGAGCAAACGAATGTGAAACTTGAAATGTCAACAGAAGGCAAATTGGCACGAGTACCTCAAGGCCATTTAATTTTTGTCTACCTGAAAATTTGAAATATTTGCTAGCTGCCAATGGGGTAGAAATGAACTGGTATACATAAAGACGTAGGTGTAGGTGTAAACGTTTGATCCCAGTGGAAAAGCCAGGGGAATTGATTGCGTAAACCAATAGACTGGCACAAGCTGTAGTGTCTCCATCGGTTGATGGTTTGCGAAATCATGCGGCAGAAAAGAGAAGCGCGCTTTTGAAAACGTAGTTTCACATAAGATTCAAGATAGAGCCTCGGAAAGAACCGAATTCTACCCAACTCATTCACAAACTGGAAGCGGCAAAACCCGCCATCCAAGTTGTTGCAGCGGATAATTTGTAGATGGCGCTAGATTCACCGTTTTTGTAGTGAAAGTGGGTTTGTTAGGTGTATGTTGGGCCGTGGATGTGGGGGAGGCAGATTCTTTGAAAGAAAGCTGGCTGGCGAGAGAGAGCGAGGGAAAGGCTGGATGCTGGAGCCGTAGCGCTAAGCGACATACATCTTAAAGACAGATGCTCCCTGGTGGTAAAAATGAAAAGTACCACTCAGAAGATATCTTAATATTGATTTTCGGAATGTTGCTGCTCCTATTTCAAGGCCGCAGACAACTGGCGCTGGGATAGTGGCCTCGGCCCAGATAACTCGTTCATGGGAACTCGGCATTTCGGTAAACTACAGAAGCATTTCAGCCTCCGCCAGCAGTACCACAATTCGCAACTGTGTGGTTTTCCACTGGCGCTCTTACGAGATGGAGGTTGCCGCCGTTGTCGTCTCCGCTATTACCCACTTTCCCCATTCCTTGTTCCTTCTTCAACCCTTGAGAAAGTTGCTGGCTGAAGCGTTTCCCCCCTACTTGAGTGGACCACCTAAATGTGTTCAAAGCGCTAGAAGTAGTGGTAGAACGTTTCCGTCCTCAACAACAGAATTGGTTATTCTTTACCATGGGGTAAATTCAGTTGTCGTTCCTTGCACACACCAACTCTCAGTCAGAACAGAGAAGCAATGCTTCTTTCCGCAATACATAATTTTTACCATAGTTTTTAACTGCAAAAAAACACATTAGACGGGAACAACCCGCTGTGACCACGTATCTATGACCCACTTACCCATATTCAAGAAACGGGTCTTTTCAGCCCTTGAAAGAAATTTGCTCTCAAAATCAGCTCACATTTCTGGGGTCCAGGTCATAAATTATTTCCAGTCAACCAAAAACAGCCATAAGATTCCCAAGACGGGACAAACAAACCCTTTTAACATCAGTATCTCCTGCATTCAGCCACAGGATTCTCGCCGCTTTCTCTTACTTTTCTTGCCACAATCCTGTTTTATTACTAAGCGATAAGAGAACCACCGAAAGGAAGGCCAACTTGTCGAAACGTTTCCTGAATGAGTCTTCAGCGGGCACAGCGAACGCTTTCACCAACCACGTCCATCTTGTCGACAGCTATTAAAATTAAAGGTGGACTCTTTGGTTGAGCAAGGAAAAGTAATAACAAATTCAAGACTTTGAGATGATTTCAATTCAACATGTAATGGAATTTATGATGACAAGTTTGAAAGATGAATTTACCTTGGTCGCTCTTGCCGCTGATGATGATGATGATGAATGGAAAATGTAACTTTTGCAAGTTGGAAATTTGTAACCTTTCTAAATTTAACAATGTACTTTTTAATTGCAGATGACGGAGAAGAAGTAAACCTTATGTATCTAAAGCATGAAGTAAGTCTTTTTTCAACATTTCTTTTGTATTCGAGGATACTTGGCTGTCAGAGATTTTGGCCGTCTCAACGAAAAACTGCTGAACGCTCTCCACACGATCAGCATTCAACGAGCGAGAGCCAGAAGAAAATTAGCGGTCAGGTCAGAGGTGTATAACTGGCCTTTATCTCTTTATGTTGGCTCTTACCTTGGCCGTCGTCGACTTTGGATGATGGACTAGTGCCAAGGCCGACATTCTGCGTGCATGTAACTCTGTGAGAAATTTCCGTCCTCGATTTAGCTACATGAGGGAAAAGCCAAAGCGGTCCCAGCAAGCTTAGAACTGTGTTGGAATGGCCTCTGCTTGGTGGCGCGGAGGGATTGTTTTCATCATCCATGTACAAACGGTGCCCGTGAGTGAAACACGGCTAGAAGAACATGGACGCGTATACATGTAAAAAGAAGACTATTACACAAACTGGACAACTGGACATGGACCGACTGGAGAAAAAGGAAATGAAACTGCTGGTCGGCGACTTGGTTGGTGGTGGTTTTCGTGGGATCAAGGCGCATCTTACATCACATTTCATCTTCAGCCGGGTTTCTATTGTGAATTAGATTCTATTGGAAAATTTATGTCTGCCTAACTGCCCCTGTCCCGCTAGACACTATAGCAAGTGACAGCAATTTTTTTGGTCCGTTTTTTTGCCGACAAAAAGTCTTGCTGAAGAGACGACATCAAAGCTTTAAAATATCTCCACATGGGCCCAAGCTGATGAAGCACTATTTCATCATGTCGAGCTGACTGCACAAAATTTTTCCTAATGGACTACATGAATGGATTTCTGTAATAATAGTAAATTGTGTGGTATTACCCACCGAAATAGCTGACCGATATATTGACTTGACCAAATACCCGATTGTCCGGTAAATATTGCGAGCTGAAATTTAATTTATTTCTCCCTCTCTCCCTCTTTTAGCCGCAATCTGTAAAGGATTTACTCTAAATTGTGCAAACGTACGTGTGTATCTCTCCGTCTACATCACTGATATGGGCCGTCAAAAAGACCTTTGCCATTCAGCCGTATGCTGTGTATATAAAATAAAGCGAGGGCGGTAATACGACACAACCACCATGGGAGTCCTCCCAATATGTACTTGTTCAAACACACGCTTCATTGTCTTCCAGTATTAGTTTGGTATCACGTCTCATCATGATTTCAAACATGGTAAATAGTAACAAAAGCTTTCAAGGCACTAGCTGGATACCTGCCAAAGAGGTTTTTCGTGAAATTCACCAGATATAAAGGCAAAAGTAGGATCACGTTGTGTACATGGGGAAGTCGACCAGGTTTTGGTTGAAAAGATTTGGCAATTTATGGATAAAAATTATTGCTCTGATCCAGAACCGTAACGTGACGCTCGTGTGAACATAAATTGCTGGAAGGAAAGTGTAATGAAATGTGGATAAAGTCAATGCATGAATTCAATTACGCTTGTTATTTCTCTTGTATAGTAAATAATTTGGCAATATACGCTCCTGGCATACAATTTGATATGCATGCTACCAAGAGTAAACTCGATAAATCATCCCTAGTTGAATTCGGAATATTAATTAAGGTTAAAAAAGTCACGCTGGAGGCTCTGATTAAAATTGGATCGCTACATCCCCAGAAACCTGTTTCAACTAGATTGAAAGAAAGGCTGATGATGTCTATATGGATGTATAAAACTTTATTTATGCCAGGAGAAGCTTAAAAGAGCGGGAAAGCGCGGGATTTACACAGTATTAACGAGAGAAACGTGAAGAAAGAAGAAGCACATGGAAGGCTGCAGGAGGTCAGTCAAGTGAAGGGGTTCTCACGAAGATTTAAAGGGGAAGCAGATGAAGCCAATGATGACTTGGTAATGATGAACAAATGAATATTTACTAGCCGCAAATCTGTCTGTACATGTTGGAAGCGGATTACTTTCACTGACTCCCTCATCGTGGCGCCGTGTGGCAGAAGCAATAGTATGTAGTAGTTTGTTGTATGGGGCAAAAGAAGCGATCAAGTTACGACCACGGCCGTAACAAGTATGTGAAAAGAGAGAAAGAGGCTCATGTTTCCAAAACGTGGTTCTTCTTGCACGATTATATTCTATTCCTCCTTCCGTCTCCCCCTTCTTCTGGCCTGTATCATATCCGACAATTTTGACGGAGAAAGTCGGAATGAAGTTCCCGACAAATTGTCGTGTTAAAACAGAGCACGTAGTAGCAAGAAAAGGCAGTTGTCATAAGGTAGGAATTATCATAAGCTTCATCATGGCAAAAAGAGCTTAAGTGAGCTGTACAAAGAAATATTTTGTGTGTACCCTCAAAACCGGCTCGTTCAAGTGCGGAAAATACCTTTGTTCATCTGGTCTCTTGGAAAAAGTTTCATAATGGATCTCATTCCATCTTTCTCTTGCACGAAAATATATAGATCTCGTTGACGCTCCATAAGTCCTTGTTTCTAGTTTTCTTCTCCTACTAGACGCTATTTTTATTACCAACTGCGCTCACGTATTCCTATACATTTATATACATGACGAGTCCGAATGCTATACGGTTCCTACTTTTTCTTTGCTCACTAAAATACCCTTGCTTTTGTTGTACAAAAAAGAGAAAATACTTGGGAGCCTTGTATATTTTTGTAGCAATTGTTAACAGCGTTATCAAACTTGTTTTTGTAAGTCTAAATGTCTAATTTTTTGATTTCCAAAAAAAATTATTCTGTGCGTATTACAGAATAGCTCCTCCGTTAAAATATGAGTATAGTGTAGTATTTTCACTGGAGGGTCTTGATTTGTTGACGTTTTCTATATTTGTTTTGAATGTATCTGGAGTTGAGAGGTGTGTACTTTTTATGTGTTTGGTCACAAAGTGAGAAAAGTTTGAGGGCGAGACAGCAAAAGACCTGAAAGTGAAGACTTAAGAAAGTACGCCAAGATTTGGCACGGGCTTGTCGGGACCCAAATATAGATGAAAGAGTGGTGAAATGTTGTTAAAGTTTGAGGAACATGAACATTCATGTTGATTCTTATTAGTAGAGAAAGGACAAAGGGCGGGCATAAAATGCTTTGAGAAAGTAGGTGAAGGTATTGCGAATGAGAGACTTTTGTGAAAGTATAATAATGGCGAATACCCATAAGTTTGTTGTAGTTGTAGTAGAAGAAGAAGTAGGAGTTGCAAGTTTTGGCAGTGGATATTTGTTGTGGATATGTAGCAGGTCAGAAAATTGCTGAGGACACCATTAAGACGTGGATGAGACGAGGACGAGGGACGACGACGTGTTTGTGTATGTGCCGGATGGATAGTGAGAAGGAAGTAGAGAAAAGTAAATGGGGAAAGATTGTGAATCGGAAGCTGCGAA